>JAMKCH010001504.1:0-54423 GCA_023653785.1 Ophioderma brevispina
CCCTCCGCCCCCTCCCTGGATCCGCGCCTCGATATCCATTTAACCTAATGCTGTTTCATCTTCTGACACCCCTTAAAATGCCTTGTGTTTGGTTATCACTATCAGCACTGATTCTCATATGTTTACCAGGGAGACACTGTAGGCAAATGTAAAAGAAATTGAAATAAAAAGAGAGAGAGTAATGGCGGTTGCTGCGAGTGTGAGGTGAATCCGGCCACCTCCGTTCATGTGGACAAACCCAGATTTAAAACTTTGGATTTACTACTAATAATACTCTTAGCAATAGGTAAAAATGTAAACCAGAACAGTCATATTCTCCTTCTGGTTTTCTCAACTTTTAATTTCACACATTTTATAATTAAGGGCGGTGCCTTGCAAGGCTACACAAGAAACCCCTTACAGGGCACATGTGGTCTACAGGGCATATGTGGTCTGCAGGGCACATGTTGATTGCCCGGGTACAACTTAAATGTTTGTTTTAAGAAGGTAGAAATAAATTTTGAATAGTTACACAATTTTGCTTCTATTACACTGCATTAATAGTCTTGTTGGTGAAAAATGCTCATATTATGCTATCAATGATCCATGCAAAAGCAGTAAATTATTTTTGATTTGTAGGAATAACTTAAATATAAAGGGTAAGCCTGTATAATCATAATTTTTTTCATCTGAAAAATTGACCCCAAAAAGAGGAAAATTAGTGCTGAAAAAAATGCAAATTTGTGTTCTATACCATTTTGAAGTAAGTGTCTGCATGGACAGAAGCCAACAACATGACCAAATTATCCAGTATTATCCTTAACAAATTGTTTTGGGCTTAACACTTAGGAATGTGTTGGGATACTCTACTTGTTACCATAATGCAAAAATCTTATTTTGACAGATCATTTTTCCATTTACAGATTTATCAAATCACTGATAGTGCCTTTAAGTGTTTTAATGATGAGAGTAACATTATAGTCAAGATGATAAATTTATTTACTGTGAAGACAAATGGGAGATGTCAGCCTGATTTGCTCTTTAAGTCTGCCTAAGCAAAAGCGGAATAATAGACTACGACTTGCAAGCAGTTTACACCGAACATAATTAACTGTTAAAATGTGGCATGGTGTTGTTGAAATCAACAGACCATGCAACTATTTATCACAATTAATGTGTATGATCATATATCAGTGCGTAATTTTTCCCTACTAAGCATTTGTATGTTACTGTTTATTTGTCTGTCTAACTGTGAAATTGATGTAGCATATCTATTTCTTTGACAATATCACATAGTTGGTACTGGTAGTTCCTGTATAGAGGTATAGGAAGGAAAGTTCTGTTTGATAGGACTAACTACAATTTTAGTCCAGGACTAAAGTTAGTACTGTACTAACTGTAGTCCTGGTTAGGCCAATTAAATAAACTGGGCTATTGTTTTAACCCTTAATTACCCCCCTTTTCTGTTTTAGCCTAAGAGTACCAAATACTACAAAATACTACTGTACTGATACAAGAAAATGCACCCCCCTTTTATTCCTTATCTTCTGTGTGGTTTCTTTGTTGTTGTTGTTGCTGCTGCTGTAGCTGAGACAAATAGTTAAGGTTGTCTCAGTTCATATTTTTTGTAGTAGTAAGTAAAGGTCCATTCATACTTCTACTGCAATGTACTGCAGTGCTGCTGCAGTGCCGATTTATTGATCACTTTCTCCTGCAACTTGATGCAACCCACTGCAGTGCAAGTTAAGGGAAACGAATTTATCTTTGTTGCTGTACTGTATTGCAGCATTTTGGACGAAGACTGCTATTCGGGCATTGCAACTCACTGCACTGCAGTGTGAAAGGAGCTTTAGGGTTAAGACTGGAGCTTTGTTTTATGACTAGCAGGGAGGGGGTGGAATTGAACATGTACTCACAGTTAAGCTCTATAACATAAACACAACATGTATGAGAATTGGTAATGATCAATCTCATGGTAGCTTGAATGTGCTCTAAGTTGGTCCACACCTGGATTGGAAAGTCTACATAGTGGTACAATGTTGAAATTGTTGATGTGCTGTTGAAATTGAGCATCCTGACCTAAGCTAGAAGCTTAAAGAAGGACTTATATATTTTTACATATTTTTGGGGTTTGCCTGAACACCTACAACATGCCACAAACCTAATTTAGTTTCATTCCATTGATATTAAGCCAAACTCTAACCCAATTCTTAAAGCGGGCAAGCATTCAGGTCTAAAATCCTGGGGTTCAAAACAGCATTATACAAGGTGTCAGACTTAAATGTTATTTCAGTGCATTTGGGCTCATTCTGGATGCACTGTTCTTCAATTTGGAAGGGCCCCAATTCAATAAATCCCGTCTTATAGCACGTCTAGGTGATCTATGTGCCCCAATGTCTTTTTCCACAAAACTTGCCTGAAGAGTGAAGAGGCATAGACTTATCTGATATTGTTGTCCAGATGTCCCCAGTCCTTCTTGTATAAATACGCGTTCACTGAACAAGTGTAAATCAGGTAAAGAGCTTCTGTTGGGGGACGAAGGTCGCCGTTCGAATCCGCCAAGCTCACATGGTGGTTTTTTTCAACCCTATCGGTGCGCTGCATCTCCAGGGAAATTAATAAATATATAAATCCTTGTCTACCTGTAAACTAAGTAGTTTAATTTCAAACAATATAAATCGGATATGTGTAAATATACAGTTCTGATGCTCTCCCCTAGAAAAGCGAGACAACTTTCGACACTACACCTAATAATTGAGATCTATCGCTCGTCTACCAACCCTCTTGAATAGCTCAGTTCGTTACGAGCGTCGTGCAGTAAATACGAAGGTCCGCGGTTCGAATCCGCCAAGCGCACATGGGGTTTTTTTTTTCAACCCTTCGTGCCCTGGCCATCTCCCGGGAACGATTAATAAATATATCCATCCTTGTCTACCTGGAGAACTAACTAGTGTTAATTTTCAAAACAATATATCAGTATATGTTACATATACAGTTCTGATGCTCCCCGCTAGGAAAGCGAAGGACGAAACCTTTCGAAACCTACCACGATCGATGAATATCCTGTCGGCTCTTTGCTACCAACCCTGCTTTATAGCTCCGTCGGTTAGAGAGCGTCGTTCAGTTTAATACGACGGTCGCCTGTTCGAATCCGGCAAAGCGCACATGGGGTTTTTTCAACCCTTCGTGCGCGGCCAGCGCCAGGGAAAAGATTAATAAATATAATTACATCCTTGTTTACCTTGAGAACTAAGTAGTTTTTAAATTTCAGTATATACATGTTACTATAATACAACAACGCTGAACGATCAAAAACCAATACCCCGAGCACAGGCCCAGGAATTTGCCCCCCACACGCTGCTCTGGGCACACTGGATGAAAAACAAATTGCAATTTCTTGCTCGCCGCACTTCTCTTTGTATTCCTTTCAGTTCTACCTCGGGCTCCTTATTTTTAGAATGCATTTGCGGCCCGCCATCCCCCTATTTGGGCGGAATCAAAGTTGAACGGTTTTGCCTTGCGCACTATAACCACTATTGCTTCGTGATGTGCGCTGGGGCAGTCGCAGGGTGTGATAACATGTCGTCAAGCCCATTGGTTGGCACGTAATGTCTCCCTGAAACATCCGTGCATGTTTGGTGGGTCGGCTAATGAAAACTGTCACTTTTGTTATGATCATGGGCCGATTTAGAGAGCTACCATCATTTTTTGTTTTGGTTTCCAAGATAGTTCAGGATGAGGATTTTAGAATGATAAATGTTCAGAAGACATTAACAAAAGGCTAGTTTTTTGCGTGATATCATTAATTACCTGGCCATGTATTTTGGTGAGTTGGTTTAGAATTTGACCAGCTTAATGGCTGGCAAATATGAGGCGATTCAATGCTCTAAGGTAGCGTGCCGATTAAACAAGAAAAAAAATCCTGGTTTATTCCTGTCAGTCCAGCTCAGACTGCTTAAAACAAATTTTTTTTAGTTACCGAGTTTGTTTCAGAATTTCTTATATTTAAAAAAAATATGAAAGAGCAATACTTTTCCTTGTATATCAGCCTTCCTTCTAGCATTCATCCCACTTGAAAGCTTTTTCCCAGTACGACTTTACAAATTGCCCTCAACACATGTTATTTCTAATTTCTTCTCAAAATCTGATTTTTTTGTTGGTTTTCATTAAAGTCTGAGCTCAGAAGATTCGAAAATATATTTTTTTGTGTAATTGAACAAATAGATCAACTATAACTAAAGATAGTAACCCACTAAAATGCACAATTCTGAAATTTGAGATGGATCGGATTTTCCGTTTTGATGCAGTAAACATTTATGTTATATTACGTCCGCATAGGAATAACGTGTATACAAAAAATTCCGGTATCCGGAATTTTATAACAACGGTGTGATTTTTCTATATGAAGGCATTCGAGTTTAAGCTTAGCAATTTCACACAGTGGTTATTATGGACCCATTATTTACAATGCATAAAAACACGAGTTTTTGTTTTGGAAAATTGGAGGCCGCCCTCTCAAGAAATCTCGAGTCGGGCCTTTAAGGCTATTTTTTAGCCTACGCTGTACGGAGTCTTGAAGAGTTGCTGGTTTGACACCCCGTGACACCTAACGTTAGAACATCATACAGAAAGATGGACATCACACAGGTTACCAAAAGCCCAACACCTGCGCATACTTTGAAATCCTTACTCAAACTTGGAATCCACAGTTTACCAAAAAGCCCCTCAGAAATTTTAAGTACGAAAATGGCTCTGGACAAAACCTTTGCACACTGCAAATGGGCGTACTGTAAGGCTAACATGATTTATTTTTGAATGCTCTTCAATCTGCTGCTGACGCCATTGTAATTTAGTAGTAGGTTGCATTTTTTTTTTCTGTAGGAGTGATATGTCACACTTGTAATATAATTACCTGAAAATATGGGATGCAGTGAAAAAAGTTCACCATGCATTAATATATTTCTACGAGTTTGGGCAAATTTGTGGATAATTTTGACATTTACACCCTGTGTAAACAAACACGCAATTATAATTCCACCACCAACCCCAAGCCAATTAAATGTGCTCCATTGGAATTTTAAACAAATTTTTTTGTCAAAATGGCGGGTTCGGCATGTTACCTCTTGTTGGCCGCAAGGGTTTCAACCTTTGTTGTGGCCTAACATAAGGTTTTAATGAATGAGGAATCGGCAGATTTGGCATAATGAGGATGGATGGATATAACCCCATGAACCAAAAGCCAATAACCAGCTAACAACATCATCCTCGATCTAATCAAGATCGCATCTCATCATCAGCATCCTAAGTAACAACATGTGAATTCCAGGTCTTTTGTACAAACTAGCCTGCTGGATATGCTTTTTTAAATACACATTTGTAGAAAGCCATGCACGTGTTTGAAGTAGGCCCTGCACATTCCATTGTGGAGGGGCTATAATGTGCCAGTATTTAACACTTTGCTTTTTTTGTAAACTTAGTCAATCTTTAGTTCTTTTAAAAGAAAATGCTTGAATAAGAAAAAATCATGAGAATGTGATCTAACTCAGCCTTTAGATGTAACAAAAAGAAGTGTATACACCTTACAATTGTTTTAAACCCCAAGTAACTGTTGTAATTTTCGCATATTTTAGTAAATAATAACATACAGTCCTGCATTGTTGTTACTAACCCGTTAAATAATTAACGGTAAGACCAGTAGTGTTTAATGGAAGTGTTGCAGATGAAATGAATAGCTTACAAACAGAAGAACCTTCACTATGTGAGAGATCTGAGCAACCAGTCCAGAGTAGGAAATGTAAAAAATTAGGCTGTATTCGCAAAGAGAGTCTTGGGCCTTTAGAACCAGCAGTTTAAACCCGGCTTAGTCCTTCATGAGTGGACCGTTTCAACAGACTCTGAAAGTGCTAATGTGTTCAGTAGGTGATAAAATCCCTCATTTGATGGGGAGCAAGGAGCGACAGAACTGTGGGGTAGGGGGTGGTGGGGTTGAAGGGTGAAAGCTTTAGGGTTGTTGGTGGGATGGAGGGGTGGTGAAGGGGGGGCAGAGAGGTAGGTGGCGGAGTGTGGGGTAAGGGCGCGAAAGGGCAGTGGGAGAACTTAGATGGAGTTGAGCGTGTGGGGGGAGAAGGGGGGGGGGTGGAGGGGTGAGTGTGGTAGAGGCTGATCCAATGGGGGGGGAATGTACTGGGAAGGTGTCGCCCGCGAGGGTGGTAGTGGAAAGGTAGGAAGGTAGGGGGTGGCAGGTCACCGCCGGAGGATGGTGGGGGGGGTGCGCAACGAGACGTGAGGGGAAAGGCAAAAACATCCCGGCATACAGACGACCCTGGGGGAAACCTGGGGGTCGATAGACGGCGGGGAGAAGACCAAAGTGTTACTATGGACGAGTAGCGCAAAAGAAAACAAAATCCATCGACTCCGCGGCGAACTATTCTCGCCCCTACTCCGTGGGCGGCGCACTCACCATCCGCCATGACATGACTGGGGGGCATCTTTTTGCATTTCATCTCGTTATTACATACAACCCGTTTACTTTTACGTGTTACCGGACAAAGAAGCGATAGTTTTGATCAGTTCTGACGCAAAAATCACACTATTTCAACTGTTCTCCATTTTTTTATCATCAGGCGGCCTAAGGAAAAATGTATTTCTTGGCTGCACAAATAGCGATAAAAGAGTTAGCAATAATGGAACGAACTGCGTGTAAAATTCACTCTCCAATGACACATGAAAAATGTGAAGGCTGCGGCCTTACCATTGCATCGGTTCCGCAAATGGAAAACCACGAATCTGCCAAGCTTCTACTGATCAAATGAACTTATTTTTTTTTATTATTTTCATTTAGTTTGCTTAAAATACTAGTGTGTTTTCACAAGTCCATTTAAACAGTGGTTAAATTTTATTCCACTGTCACGTACACGTCCATCACTCCCAGGTAAGTAAAAAACCAAATAAAGCGTCCTTTCTAAAACATCAACAACCGCATAGGATGATGTCACGTTTTTTCATTCAGCTAATCCGAAAATTGAAAAGGGGGGGGAAAGGGGGGGGGGGGTGAACAGATAACAGGGTATGGGTAAACGACTGAGGAAATTTTTCACGTACACGGAATATATCAACATTCTTTTTACTCTTTATTTTGGTCTATTTGAATTTTTACAAAAATGATTTTTCCCAACTCGCGTTATTACCTACCACTTTTTAACACGTATTCGAACCATAAGCGTTCATTTCCCAGTTCCCGGCAAATGGGCGAATAACCTTCAATTACAAACAACAGTAAGACACTTGCCCTGGGAATTCCCAGGTTAGGCCCAGTCCCTGACATCAGGTCCTTCCTTAAATCCACTAAATAAACGGTGAAAATTGTTAAAATTTTGCAAGAAAAATAGGCTTGTAAATCTTATTTCGTTTCGTTAACCTCATAAAAGGCAAGATGCCGGCGTGGTGTGTACTTTGTTGTTTGGTGGCCCAGAGATGCCCCAGTAATGGCGGCGACGTAGAGGGTCACAGGTGTTCTTTCGAGGCTTCCCCGTCGGAGTCCGGTTATATGTAGAAATCTCAATATCTCTGATACTCACAGATGGTAAAGCTAAAGACTTTTAAAGGGGCATTTCATGAGCCACAGCAGGGGCGGATCTAGTATTTGAAAAATGTCAAATTCGCGGGGGGGCTGCAAGGCTTAACTTTTCCAAAATGGGCTGATTTTGAAGATTTTGTGTCGAATTAATCCAGAGGCACGCGCCCGCCTCCGCCCCGTCCCGGAGCCGCGACTGCAACGCCCCAATCCCCCCCCCCAACTTACTTACTTAAAAATTGAGATTTTTATATCATCTGAACCATTGGGCTGAGTACAGTATGTGGTCTAATCTTATGTGAGTTAGATCTGCTCGTTTGAAGAATTTTGTCAATTTTGTTCTTTTCTCTGTCTGTAAAACGACAGAAATTACAAAACGCAGTGGGCCTCTGGGCCACTGAATACAACTTGTGCCATAACATCAAATACAACAGTCCCCAGAATCAACTGATTTTTGGAAATAACCTTTTCTCCACAGGGATATCCTAGTGAAAGCTAAAACCAAATAGGTGCAGAATCACAAAAATGTACCTTTAAATGAAAAACCTCAATACCCATGTTAGATCAATTCATACCATATGGTGACTAGCCCACTAAAGTTGTATTTGGGTCGGTGTTTCGAGACGCCTGGCTAGAATTTCATATGTCCATTGTTTGAGCCAGCTGGGCAGTCAAGTGGCAGCAAATATGGAAGTGCAACTACAATGCGGGCAACATAACAAATTTCAATCTCTCTTGTGCAAGGGACATGCAGACCAGCTGGCAAGGTGGATCAAACAAAGAAATCGAAAGCCTCATCCTAGGCATTTCAAAATGACTCAATGCAACTTTCTTTCCTGATCGTTTGCCACATCAGTAACACGAAGAAACATGTTGGTGCTGGGCGACCATGTAATGCCCCCGCAATGGGCAGAATTAGTTTACAACATCCAAATAGCCAAGAATTGAGAGATAAATAACATATTTCAAACAAAAAAAAAATGCTAGTGTATGTGACGTAGTAGTCTTATTGAAACTGATGGTATAAATAGTGGGATCGTAAACTTAAAAGAACAACTATCATGATTTGCTAAAGCAGGAAATCGAAAAAAATCACCAAAATTCGGATTTTTGCATGTATGTACCAGTACAGGTACCTAACATACCCTCCAAGTAGAAGACCAAAGCATCCTAATAAGGACAGAATCTGGAAGTTTTTAGTCATACTGTCCGTTCGTACCTTACTACACCACGTAATTGAATGGGGAATCGTTCATGGAACCTTTGCCTTTTTCTTCTTTCTTCCATTTTTCATTCAATCTAAAACCGCTGGAAAAGTAACTTATTAGAGATCTTCAGACTTATCCGTCACTTTGAAGCTAATCCCTGCAAAGTTCAAATATTTTTTCAAATCACTGATATGTCTTTAACTCCAGTTCACTATACTCTTGTGCAGGTTACTGTAGTACCTAAATAATCGACTCGACCATCGTAACTGTGGAAATGAATGCCTCTGTCAAGAAATTGCAAATTTCTGAATTGCAAGATATAACCCGGCACGGCTGCGGACTCAAAAAACCCAACTGGCCCTGATATTTACCCCACGTAAACACGTGGGAATACAACCTGTACAGACCAATATGAAATTTGTATAAAACACTGAAACTAACATCTATCTCACACTTATCATTATTTATCTACTTACCCAAAAACTCTATTTGGTTGCATAAATCTTCTGGCTATGTTCATCACATCATACTTAATTTTAGCACGTTCATGCCATTTTCAAAATTGTCATGAAAATGTTCTGACCAAGGCTCGCCAGGCTTCATACTCCAAATCTCCATTCTGTCAATTTATTATAATTCCACATCTAGTACGCCCGGCTCCCCCGCGGGGCAATAATTCTTAAGTGGTTGGTCAATATAGCATTTTTCAATGTCCCGCTGTTAACAGATTAAAACATATATAAAACTTCTCATGTATAATGGCCATGCCGTGGTGTAGATTTCCCCTGCCCTCCAATATGTATAGAGGGGCGAGGTGGAGTGGGAAGAACCCATTCCCTTCTGCTGTGGGTTCCCTCTCGCAGCTTCCTTGGCGTTAAAACCTAACTCTCGCTCCTCCTATTCTCCCTTAATCAGATAAATAGCAGCTTGAAAAACCAGATCCGAAGCCTTTAATATCATCCGGAACACCAAAACAGGTCAATCACCAGATCACCCATCTCATATTAATAAAAGACTTGAATGAGAGACATCTATATTGGCAGTGTTATAATACATTCCTATATTACAAACACAACCATAGACATTCTTTCAGCTCTCATCAATCATTTGTGATACAGACATCCGAGCCAGGGCAAGCACACAGGATACACTCGGTGACCCATCCGTAACCATCGAATGTTTTCCATAGTGGGTGGAGCTTTCTTGTGATAGATTTTTTTTCTAATTAAGGAAGCATAAAGAATGTCTTGTTTGTTTTTTTACTAAGAAGAAGATTAAAGAGTGTGAAAAGCACTGCTTGCTTCATTTTAGTTGCCATGGCCCTTGGTGTTGAGTGATACCGATTACTATGTTTCATCGGTATCAAAACTAACTTTCGTAAAAACCATGGAAGTTATAAAATCAGTAGGTTTGAATTAAAAACATATTTGTTGGATGACACAATCTCTTTTAAAGACCCCTTTTCAAGCTAAGTCTGAGATTAGTTGAGTGTCTTGTTTTTGGAAACATCTATTTTTCAGAAGTACTATTGGCATCCTCAGATTTTACCAGGGTAGTGGAGGAGTTGTTTGCCACATGTTTAGTTGCTGGTTTTTACATTTACATTTAATTTTTAGCTTTATGTGAAAGGATACTTAATCCCGTCCATTGACTCAGTAGTTTATGCTTATCGACTACTTGCCTATTTGCTGATGATTTTTTTACAATTATAAAGAATTCATAAAATACTAATCTTTTAACTCCTTTGAGACCAAATGCGACTCAAGTCGCCGTTGTATCAAAATTCTAGCGGTCAATTTTTTGCGTTCCAAATGTTTAAAGAAATCTTCATTTTCCTGGCACATTCAGAATAGCTAAAAATGCATTTAATATTCGAAACAAGCCTATAGACCTTGTTGGTGGTTTAGATGGCTTTGGATCCAAAATCGACCTGCACACATTTGGAAGGCCAAAGCCCCTGAATTTTGTTACAAAAATTGTATCATAAACGGCCATGGTCCAAGGGTTTAATGTTGACATATTATAGATATTCAAATTTAAACACAAAGAAGGATCATTGTAGACCACTAGCTTTCTTACACTGTGGTTGGTTTAAATTGGGAGAGAAAATGGGACCCTAGATTCTAAAATGCAAGGTTCTCCTGCAACTAGGCCTATTGGAACCATCGGATGCAAGTTAGACTTCATTATTGAAAAGGGGATTTTTGGCACATGAGACCATTTGTTTTTTTCTCAACTTGCTTTGCACGGTGTCCTTACAAATACTTCTACATTCACAACATCTGTTGAAAGCTGATGTTGAATTCAATATAAAGAACAAATATCTGTGTCATTAAAAAAAATTGTCCACTCTCTTCCGATCATCATTCTTATCAACAATCGACGGGTTTTTTATGCTTAACAATGAAATCGGAGAGGTGGTAGAGAGAAATGACCTAGGACTCATTGGTTGTTTGTTTTGTTTTCATGTTTTGCTCTTGGGTCACTACACTTCCGTGCTGTGGCGGATCTTTTTAACCCAAATTTACCCAGCGATCGCCGCGCCTGACCAAAAACTCTTCCCCGCTGGGACGCAGGAACTTGGCCCGGCTGATATGTGCTGCACTCTGTGCCATTACTGTCCCTGCCTATTTAGGGTAAGGTTACTAATCATTCATGGAAAGCCAAGTTAACACTGGCCCTAAAATCTGATGGCAGGCAAACAACACTCGTGACTGAATAACTAAGTTTTTATATAGATTTACTCCCGTGTTTTATAATAATTCCTGAAGTTGTTGTTCATCTCTTTTTGGTGCGCAGATGGTAATTATTTATGCTCATGTTAAAATAGGTCGCATTGTCCTCCCTAACTGAAATAACCTCCGATGTTAGTGTACTATTTAAACAGTGTCACAACACAATTAAAAGATTGTTATCAGTACTGTTTGATGAGCACGCTGTGATCTATAACTTTAACCTGCACAGCAAAATATTTTATACAGATTAAAATCATTGTAAATAGTTTATTTAAGTAACTACATGACACAACTGTTAAAAATAATTTATAATCTTGTAATTTACACAAGACAAGTTGTTTAAAAAATATTTTTACTGTGTACCATTTAAACCTTACCTTTTCAGACGTGTGAATGGTTATTCATATACACGATGACATAGTCCGGGGCGGATCCATGGGTTGAAAATCAAAATTACCTGGGTCAAATTACGGGGGGGGGGGGGGGGTGGGGGGGGGGGGGGGGGGGGGGGTTTTTCATTTTTCACTTTGTGTTGTTTGGATTTATTTTTTTCTTTTTTCTTTTTTTCTTTTTTTTCTGTGGCGTACTTGTTTTTGTTATGTTTTTTGTTTTGCTTGCTGTGGTTTATGCTTTTTTCTTGTTCTTTGTTTTTGTTTTGGTTTTTTTTTGTGGCCTTTCTTCTTGTGTCTTTTTTTATGTCTGTGGGTTTGTTTGGGGTGGTTTGTTTTTTGTGGTTGTTTTTTTGTTTTGTGTTTTCTCTTGTTTGTTGTATTGTTTGTTCTGTTTGTTGGTGGGGGGTTTTTGTTGTTCTTGGTGGGAGGTTTTGGGTTGTAGGGGGGGGGTGGGCTGGGTCCGTTGGGGTATTGTGGTGGGGGGGGTGTTGGGGGGGTCGGTGGGTTGGGGGTTTTGGTTTTCGTGTGTCGGGGGGGGGGCAGGTGGCGTGGGGTGGGGGTTGGGGGTGGGGGGGGGGGTGGGGGGGGGGGGGGGAGTGGTTTCTGGGGGGGGGGTGGGGGGGTGGTGTGGTGGGGTGGCGTTGGAGCGGGGGGTGTGGGGGTGGGGGGGGGGGTGGTGGGGGTCGCGGCGTGCGTGTGGTTGGTGCTGTGGAGGTTGGTTGCGGCGTGTGGCGGGGGGGGGCCCGGGGCTGGTGCGCGGCGGTTGGGGGGGGGTGTGGTTGGTGGGGGTGCGGGGGTGTGGGGGGTAGGGGCGCCCGCGCTGCCCCCTTCTCCGCAAATGGGCTTGATTTGCAAGATTTGCAGCATTAACCAGGGAGAAACGCCGCCCACCAACCCTAGAATACTCCGCCCCGAGGTCGGCCCTAAATCCCGCGGCCATCGATAGTCCATATTAAACCTAATTAATCTATAATCAATCTCTCACGAATCACAGGGGGGGGAAAAAAAGACGGAACAACCCCCAGGTAAAAATAAAATGGGGCAACACACTTGTGTACACCACGTGAAATTATCAAGACCCATCAGCACTGTTTCTCTTGTGTAAACCATGGCATACACAATGATAGGCAATTTAAATTAAATAGAATAAAAGAGAGAGATAACCTCGGCGGTTGCTGCAGGCACTGTTGAAACGTGGATCCCGGAGAAACCGTACCGCCGTGTACAATGGTATGGAACAACACGCCCGAGTTTAAACTTGTGGAGTTACCGTACTAGAGACGAATGGATAAACTCTAATTGAGCAATTAGGAGAATAACAACCTGTAGACACGAATGAGACAGAACGTCGTATTCTCCTTCGAAGACTGAAAAGAACAAAATTAATTAACAACACAACAACCCTCTGACAACAACTTTTAATGTCACACAGAACCATAAAAAAATTAATACAATTAAGGACAGAAAAAAAAAGACGGTGCCTTGCAAGGCTACACAAGAACCCCTTACAGGAAAAAAAAACACCTGTTGTCTACAGGGCATAGGGGAAATCCAAAAGTAGGTCACAAGGAATTGAAACACATGTTTTTTTTTTGCCCGGGTACAACTGGTCCCTTTTTCTGTTTATCCGCCGGGCCGCCCATTCCCTCTTTGTGAATAGTTCCACAATTTGACTCTATAACACTAGCATTATAGTCTTGTTGGTGAAAAATGCTCATATTATGCTATCAATGATCCATGCAAAAAAGCACCGGTGGTATCCTTATTTTGCCTTTGTCGGATCACTTAAATAATAAAGGTAAGCCTGTATCCTCATAATTTTTTCCACTCACACTATAAAAATGACCCAAAAAGAGGAAAATAGGGCTCAAAAAATGCAATTTGTGTTCTATAACCCGAGTTTGGAAGTAAGTTCCGCTGGACAAGAGCCCACCAACATGACCAACTTTATCCAGTACCTAAAGAAATTGTTTTGGGCAGTTAAACACTTAGGAATTTGGGATACTCGTACTTGTTTACCAAATGCAAAAATCTATTTTGACAGATCGATTTTTCCATTTACAGATTTATCAAAATCACTGATCGTGCCTTTAAGTGTGTTAATGAGATAGTAACATTAGCTCAAGATTGATCAATTTATTTTCACTGTGAAGACAAATGGGAGATGTCCATCCGAGTTGCTCTTTAAATCTGCCCTAAGCAAAACGGAGATAATAGACTCGACTGCAAGGGCATTTTACAACCGAACCATGACGTAATGTTAAAATGTGGGCCTGGTGTTGTGGAGATCAACTACCGTCAACTATTTATCAGCAATCATGTGATTGATCTATATCAGTTCGGTTATTTTTCCCTACTAAGCATTTTTATGTTTATTTTTAATTGTCTGTCCAACTTTGGTAAAATTGAATGTGCATATCTCTTTCTTTGACAATATCACAAGTGGTACTGGTAGTTCCTTATAGAGGTATAGGCTGAGGAAAGTCTTTTGATAGGCTACCTACAAGTTTAGTCCAGGACTAAAGTTTGTGAACTGTTACTAACGGTAGTCCTGGTTATGCCCATTCAATACACTGGCTATTGTTTTAACCCTTAATTACCCCCCTTTTCTGTTTTAGCCTAAGAGGTACCAAATACGACAAAATACTACGGGTCGTGATACAAGAAAATTGGCACCCCCCTTTTATTCCGAGCGGCTGTGTGTTTCTTTGTTGTGTTGCTTGTTGCAGCTGCTGACTGTAGACAAGAGTTAAGTTGTTCTCAGTTCATATTTTTTGGTAGTAGTAAGTAAAGGTCCAACTTTCATACTTCTAGCTGGCAATGCACTGCAGTGCCTGCTGCAGTGCCGATTTATTGATCACTTTCTCTGGCAACTTGATTGCAACCCACTGCAGTTGCAAGTTAAAACAAATTTATCTTTGTGCTGTACTGTATTGCAGCATTTGGACGACGGACTGCTAGTCGGTTTTGGGCATTTGCAATCACTGCACTGCAGTGTGAAAGGAGCTTTAGGGTTAAGACTGGAGCTTTGTTTTATGACTAGCAGGGAGGGGGTGGAATTGAACATGTACTAACAGTAAGCTCTATAACATAACACAAACAGGTATGAGAGTTGGTATGATCAATCTCATGGGGAGCTTGAATGTGCTCTAAGTTGGTCCACACCTGGATTGTGAAATCATACTCCAGAGAATGACTGTTGAGATAATAGGTGTTGTATGCAAGCACTTGATTCAATTTGGTATTAAACTTTCATATCGTCGTCATATTGGTAAAATGGATTCTCTGCCCAGCCCTCACCATTGTTGTTACTTTGTTTATGGTTATGCTTTAATGATAAGGAATACATACATGTAGGAATACATTATATGATATTTGCATATAGTCTTTTCTATAAGTACTTAATTACATCCAGGTGGAACTACATGTATAGAATGGAGTTTTTCCATGGTTATAGGAAAACTTGAATTTCTCTTTTTTTTAATTAAGCTTTTGTGACCATTTCCATGAAATCAGCATGGTAATGCATTAAAATGAGTACCAAACAAGCCTAGTCTTAGACTAGTTTTTTTTTTTTAAGATGACTTCCCAAATGACAACAAGCCACTGGAAAAGCCACTTGTGTGGTTATAGCCTATCTACCACCAGTCTTTTGGAAGCATCTTTAAAATCACTGATTTATGCAAATAAAATTATCTGTGATTGTACACATAATAGTGTGACTTTATAGATTGTGGCTAATGATTGTTTGAAGACACCTACTGTCAATAAATTTATTTAATTGATTCAATTAATATAGAGACCATTTCTGTTCCATGCATATACTCAACAGGACGAGGAAACCAACTAGTATAGGTTTTTCATTGTTGTAGACAAGGCCTACAGGAAAGTTGCTCAAGAAGCACTTTTCATGCAATGGAGTTCTTCTGGAATTTGTGGACACTGAATTTGCTCATTAAATTCCAAGAAGAACAGTTCACCACATGAGTTGCTAAGAAAAATATAATGAGTGTGATTGGTTTTCTGTCAAAATGAGATACATAATTAAGTGGAGTTTGGTTATTCTAGACAACTTACTGCTAGAGCAGCTTTAAAGCGGCACCTCACCTTTTGCTAATTACGCTATCAGATTTATAAAAGTCAGGATGAAACTCCGATTGACATGCTATGATAAGGACTTAACTCGTCTAATAGAGGTCTTATCATCTTTTGACGCAAGAATACAAACATTTCCGTGAAAATCAAATAGGGTGAATGATGCACAGTGCTGTTTTGTACAGTAATTTATCCGGAGGTAAGTGCAATATAGGCAAAATATGTAGGCCAAATGTCAAAAAACGTATCAGCGGTGGTTTATCACAAGCTAAAGGGGTTATTTGCACTACACTCGTACCTGTTTGGGCATTCGGTAACCAAATACACCCTCTTGCCAATCCAAATATGTGGTAATTTTCTCAATTACAATTCTGGGACATCTGCGCGTGTCAGTTTACAATCAGGGAAACAAGTGTGAGAGGCTGATGATACAAGTATTTGAAAATTGATGTTGGCTCGACCTGTGCCTGTATTCTTTTTGTTTTTTTTTTTTTTATTGTGAGATTTTTTATATTTACCATTGGCTGGTATGGAAGTGTCCCTTGGGTTAGGTTGTACAAAACATGGCATAACCATTAATGTGTTAGTCATTTTTGTTTGTCATTTTGCTCTTCTTGCCCTTTGTGAAATTCTCTTTGTTTTATCAGATGTTATATAAGTTCTTATAATATGTTAATTACATAGAATAATTAATTAGAAAATGATAAAATGAAAAAACATGCAAAAGAGAAAATTAGCGTTTAATATAGATAGTCTCCCTAAAATGCCAAAAAGTGAATATTTTGGATAGACCACTGTTTGAGGATAAAATTTGATTCTTTCATCTCTTGATAATTTTTTTTATCTTGTAATTACAGAATGATTATAAAAATTTAAATTTATTTTTTTTTTAAAAAAAAAAAAAAAAAAAAAAAAAAAAAATATTCTTTGGAAAGGTTTGTTGTGAAATTTCATTCTTTTTTGAGTGGGCTCTGTAGCCACTCTAAAAGAGTGAAATTCAATCTTCACTGTAGCCAACTCTAAAAGAGTGAAATTCACTCTTTTAATTTAGTAAAGAAAATATTAGTTGCTTTTTCAGAAATTGGGAATTGAATTAGCAGTGTGGTTATTAAAATGATTGATGTGTAATTTATCATGTATTAGGATACTGTTTTCATACTTCAAGATGCATTTTTTATTCTGTGTGGATAGTATGAATAATCAATGGATGCCAGTAGTTTTGATGCATAAAATCATTAAGAAAGATAATATTGACAAAAGTTTTTTTGTATTGCATTCAAAAAACCAAAGCATTAAAACAATATCCTTTGCAGTGGGTCTAATTTGCAATTAATAAGCACAGGCATAAATCATGCTGTTATAAGGCAAAGGACAAATATGTTATGATACCCATGTACATACACGTCAAGCTGGAGGAAGATCGCCTTAGAACATAAAAGTATATATCTCATTCTTAGAAAATATTACACTCAGTGTGACTGATGTTTTCATAACATGGTGATTTATGTAACCTTGTTATGGATTATTAGCCTAAGACATGCCAGTTTTTCCATTTCATCATGTTCATAGGGTGGTTATTAATGTCTGGCCTGGATTGTAGTGTAGATGGTCCTGGCTGATGCCCTTGTGGGGGTTGTATGGTTGTATTTCTTTATATGACTGTTCAATGACCTTGTTGTAACCATCTAATCGTAGTAATGGTCTCGGTCTGTGTATTTTGCCCTTACTCTTAATAATTATATAATTACAGGCCTTTTTCTCATTCTTGTTTATACATTATCACCCAAAACCGATGTAGTCATTACTGACATCCTAATAAGTTTAAGTAAACAAAAATGGTTCAGTTTCCAGGTTTTGAAAAAGAATAATTCTTATCTTTTTGTTCTCTTGGCCCTTTTCATCATTATCATCCGCCAGTATTATATGTTGTTTGTTATCACCATCGTTCGTTCAGCCTCGCAAACCCCCCACACCATCACCATCGCCATAAACCACATCACCATTGCCACCAAAACCATCATCACCATCATTCATTGCCATCACCATTGTAATCATCTCATCATTGCCATTGTATCATGTCCATCACAGTATCATCACCCATGCCACTACACATCAATCACCATCTTTTTGCTGTCATCTCCCTCCACCTCATCCTTATCTCCAATATCATAAAGAGCCTCCTTGTATTCTATGGCATGGACATTTTCTGGAAAATGAAGGATGCTTTTCAGGATTTGCCTTTCAGTTCAGTTTTTGGTTTTGTACTCACATCTCTTATATTCACTTTGCTTGATGGTTCACAGTTGCTTTTACTTTCTGTCTGGACTTCATCAGTTCAGGCTTCGTATGCTTTTTCTTTTTTCATCTCTCTCCGCTCCCTCTGCTCTTTCTATTCGTGATACGGTTAACATGGCAATGGTATTAATGTGATCTGGTGAGACAAATCACAAATATGGATCAGTAGTAAATGTGGGTTTCTCACCATGATACCAATACTCTAATGCGAATGATAAACTAGAAAGAATATCAAAATATCACTTCCAAAAAATTGTCAAAAAATTACACCTTTTTGGGGGAGAGAACAGCAGAGGTGTATGGTTGTAGTATGTTTTTTTCTTTTCTTATCATCTGTATAATCTGAAATCATAATTCATATTGCTGTGGGCACTTGAAAGTACTATCTTCACTTCAATTGGCAACAGATACATTGTTTTGATAATTCGCTGTATCAGCTATTTGTAGCTAAAATGGGGAGAACAGAGTGTGTAGCAAATAAGGTGGCTGGGTGGCGGACAGGGGCGATAGTGTGGAATACAATGTGTAGGGGAATGGCCAAAGGAATGCAACACATTTCTTTGTAAGGAATTGAACCCTGGTGGAACATCATTTCTTCTGAAATTGGTCTGACTTCAAAAATATGAGTCCAATGAATAAAATCACTCAGGTTTAAAACAAAGCAAAATGTTTTTGAGGTGTACTAGTTGGCACCCACTCACCTCCTCAACTTCATAAAAGGGTTAAGGGGAAAAAAGATCCCACTTTGTGATTTTTAATTTAAAAAAAAAACACAATTTAGAGAAAATTTGTCATAAATGTTCACTTGGTGATGAAGTGATCAGAATCAGAAAGTCCAAAAAGGAGCCACTTTTAACAAGATGTTAGGTCATATTTTTAGAGAAAAAATCTGTTCTTTTAAAAAAAAATGTCATATTTTTTTGCCAGAAGTCCTTTAGATTCCCAAAAATCCTGCATGGGGGGCCTGGGTTGTGTTATTTAATGTGTTTGATTTTGGCAATTTACTTTCTAGGTCTTTACCTCCCTGGTGTTGTGCAAGAGAAAGTAACAATTGTCCAAGTGACAAACTTGGCATATGACAGTACCCACAGGGTCTTCAAGTGATTCCTTGAGTGAGGACTTTTTTTTGGCAGGGGGGTGGGGATTCAACTCACAACAATTACCAGGAAGTAAACCATCACATCTCCTAATTGTAGCAGTTAGATGGCTCATTCCTCTGGCAAATCGAGAGAGAACATCTCCCTTGTCATGCAACTAACCAATAAACATTCTTCAGGCATTTTGATAATAATTCCTATTCTTATAATAATATAAAAAGTGACCATCTCCTGGCTGCCCATGTGTAGATGTCTTTACTCTTTATGGGATGAATTGATTAGTAGGCATTCTACTTCTGCAAAGAGGTTGAAGGTTTGGGTATTTTTAAGTGAAGACAAAATAACATCTCAGACAAATAGGTGATACAGCTCATCATCTAGATGTGAGATGAAACAACTGATAATTAAAATAAGGAAACTAGCGAAATACTAAGGATGGGCATTTGTTCACATGGGAGGACAATTTTGGTGTTCTGAAAGTGTTACCTCTTACCACGGCGCCATGAATATGATCCGTTTTAAATGACCGCCAGAAAATAACACCTTGGAAAGAGCAGTGCATTTGACTTGTTTTTCAAGTCGGAACCTAAAAGTCATTGTTTAAAATTCAGATAACTTCAAAATAGTAGCTGCACACTGAGCAATGAGAAGACCAACCAAGATTGAGGTCAGATACCACGTGGGCCAGCACCAGACTGCTACCACCTGGCGATTTTCGGTCCCACCCAATATGCAGGCGGTGGCAGCATTATGAAGGCTTTCACGCCACATAATGTCATTACGTAGACTGTGTAGGTTATGGCCACCATGCTGTGGCAGTAGCACATGCAGCTTGACAGGCTAAAGGCATGATAGGATTTTTGACTATTCTTTCGGTGGGTTATTTATAGTAAACGGTCATATCATCATGCTTTGGTCATATCGTGCCATGTGTCCTCAAAAAGGGCTAATTTTGTCACAGTAATACAGGTGCTTAATGCCTTTCATAAGTTCTTTCTGATTGGTTGATTACAATTATAGTACTTTGAGAACCAATCACAAAATAGAGTTTCGAATATTCGCTCAAGCAATTCCATCTAACATGCTGCTGATTGGCTAAATGATCAGTAAGCATTCTTTATAAGCCAATCAAAAGTGATTCGTATGGGTTCAGTCACGAAGTATGTGTGTTAAGGAAAGTATATAACCAGTCTCACCCTAATCACTAACCTTTAAATATTCGCCATCGAATGGTTACATAACTCCCTGGTTACTGGGTCACGCACCTTTTGAATGTTTTGCAGGCCGTAGACTTTGTGTGTGATCATTTCGATCATGGTGCCAGGACTCAAAAGCGTGATCCAAGTTACATTAGTAACGAGCCCACCGGGCCGGATTACACGGAACACTTCGCTAGCGAATAGTTGTTGGAGGTACAGTGTACATACAAAATAATACCTGTGCCAAACGCTTGTAGCATATCAGAAATAATAGCTCGCAGATCTGCAGCTTGTGATTATTCAATAGGAACTGAAAGTGCGCGAGTATTTGCTTAAATTAATATGTGCAAATATTTCTATGTCAAGGATTTCTTATTTTCCTCCTTTTCATCTACTAGTATTATTTTTCAAGTATTATTTGTTTGTGTTCAAAAGAGACAAGTATAATGCCCACAAACTGTCAGATTTAGTAATAATATGTTCCATTTTATGTATCATTTCCTACCCATATACTGAACACAGTATCTTCAACAGCAGGCTATCCACTCCCACTCCAACCCAAAGTCATTCAAAAGAATAGGAACAATAGTGTGTTTGTGGTAGAGGGACTGCCAGTGATTGTATTGATTTCATTATCCTCGGCAAAATGTCAGATTGCCTTAGCGAGCTATGGATAACTACTATTGAAAACTAAATTGTATTCACATGAAAGAAATGTTTGTGTCACACAAGGATCTTTGCCTTATACATATTTTCATGTCATAAACTACTGACAAACAAATTCATTTTAGGAATCGTTTGCATTCATGATTTTACGATTGGCAAACAATCTCTGCTGTGAAAAATGACCTCCTTACAGTCCGCACAAATAATTATTGCCGCAAAAGTAACACTTTTGCCCCAAACCTGTCTGGAGTTGTCGCCATCACCCGCCAACACGGTGGGCTGTGTAGTTATGATTGGAAATGTATTAACCAATTATTGGGTCTTGTATGTTTGGGGAGGGTTTTTTCCTTGGAAGTGACCCCCTACCTGCATGGCAAGGCAAATTGTATTTGGGACAAACTTGTTACGAGAGTTCATCCTTTTTTAACACTTTTTGTACCGCCTGGAAGCTGAAGTGTAATTGTGAGCTAAGAACTCGACATCAGGCCCAGTCTAAGGAACGTTTTGCCTTTACCAATGATGCAATGAAGTGCATTGCAAGAATATAGAATAGGGGTATCCATATAGGGAATGTCAATATTCCATCCAAGCAGTTATTTTTTTAATAAAAATCTCCATGCTTGGAATACAATTCTATAGTGCAAGAGGGCACATAGGAATTGATTTGGTAGTGTGTATGTCTGTCTGTCTATGTGTGCGTGTTTGTGGTAAAAATGTTAACCCTAAATATAATTGCCCAGTGTTTCCACATAAAAACATGCATTTTCATTGCACTTGCATGTAATGGTCCTTGGGTAGTGCCCCACAAGTTACCCCTCTCAAGAGTGGGTCAAAGGTCGTTAGAGGTCATGGCCCAAAAATGGTCAGAATTATTAAATTGCTTAGTATATCCTCATGTGGATCAATTGTAATGATAATTCGATACAATGGTCCTTGGGTAGTGACCCAAGTTTTGGTGACCTCATATGACTTTGGTGACCTCATGTGACTTTGGTGACCTCTTGTGACCATTTTTCCATTCAAAAAGATCAGCTTAAAATTGAAGTAAAATGACCCTAACAAATCAGTCCAGGTTTTGAAACTTGAGCTGCTACACACTTTATGCAATGTCAAATCTTGGGACAGGAGTTACTTTTTACAGTCCCTCTCAGCTGTTAAAAATTTTATCTTAGCAAATTTTAAGTTCAAATAACCTATTTTAATTGACCAATTTGATGTTGTTGTTATTGAAAATTGTAAACACCCAAGTTGTTTGTAGGAACTGTAAATCCAAACAGTTTTAATTGATGGATTGAAAATCTCATCAATCTTATAAAACTTTTTCATGCTTTGAATCTGACACTTCCGAGTCCATTTTGGCAAATACCATTATGTACCTTCAAAACAACGAAGATTACGAGAGTCACACATGACGACTTTTCAACAGAGCACCTGACTACCTACGAATCTGTTTACTAAAATTTGTTGAAGTAATTGGAATGAATTGTTAATGCGCTGATATGGCTGTATTGTGATCAAATTCAATTGCCAGAAAATATTTTGAATTTGTTGTTTATTTGGGTGACAATAAAATCCTGTTTTCTGCCAAGTCTGTGGACATGTGTATTTTATGCATGATGAATTGTTCATTGCTGTCTATAGCCATGGTGCAAGTCAAAAATGGAAATTCCATCGACAACCCAATAGCAACAACATTAAAACTAATGTAGGGCTATATACTTTAATTTTCTCATATTTTTTTTTTGGGGGGGGGAGGGGATTTTCAAAATTTGAGAATTTGTGTGAGTTGTTTATTTTGTAAATCTATGTCAAATATAACTCTCTAATTATTTTCACATTTGTTTTTGTAAAATTTTATAAAACTTAAAAAACACAAAAAAACTTGTTTATTTTTGTTATTCTTTATATAGTATAATGTGTATAATGGTTGAATATCCGTTGGGCAGGATGGGGGTGCTTCTTGCGGAGGGAATGCTGCAACAATACATCAAATACAGTTCCATGAAATAACTTTGTTTTATGTCCTTGTAAAGATTTCTTGTGTGAATATTTTTAATTCAAACCTTTTCACACAATACAAAAATAAATGGTCTGCAAAATTTGTGGTCCATGCACCACTTGCATACCTTAATATAGTGTTAGAGAAATAGATGCTGATTGTATAATACTATTCTGAACTTACACATCTTAGCACAGAGGCGTATTTCCGCCCATTGGTAGTGGTCGACGATCATGGCAAATTGGCCACCTTGCTGGAGCCCACGGTTTTTCCAATGAATTAAACCTGATACGAGAGCCACCTCCTTAACAGTCCAACATGAATTTCATTTGAACCCTTCAAGACGGACAAAAGCAGAATCCACTCCCATGTGCCTTTCTCCCCTCCACTGACAAACTCATTTCTGTTTTTTCTGTTCTAGGTAAACTTTTCTCTTTCTTTTTTCTCCTCTCTCGTCGTTTCAAGTTTACAAATCCCCCTGTGCATGTCACTATCTATTTGAGCTGTTTGATTTGAACATTTCTTGACGTTGTTTTTGGATATGTAGCAACTTAGATATGTGCTATAAGACTATAGGAGTGGTAAGCTTATTAGTAAAAAGAAACAAATCTTAATACTCTCTCTCATACCTATTCAGAGCTACTAACTGTAGCTATCATACAGACTGGTATTAGAAAAAAAAATCACAAAAAATTGCATCAAATGGATACCACAAACTGATCTTTTGTGAAAGATGCTCATTGACTTATTTTTGGTAAGATAATGCGTACTACTCAAAAGCAGCATGCTAAAGTTGTAGTGCAAGTTGACGTGGAATAATTTTCAGACATAAGTGGTGCTAAGCACATTATCAAGTGTTGAAAACAAGTTCACAACACCTTCAGTAGGTTTTTTAAAATTTTGTAAAAAGATGGATCCATCACATTTTTGAGGTAAAGAAGCAGAGAACCATCACGTTACAATGGCCAATCACCAAAACCCCCTTTTTAAAAAGATTTGCACTGATATTTCAATTCCGTTTTGATGTGAGAGCTAAAAACGTGATTTTGTAAGCCCCCGTATAGTACTGTGTAAAATTAATATTGCTTGACCAAAAAAGGGGCACATTGTTGTGCAATACTTTCCCAAACCAAACATCCTTTGCTCTAAGATTTCACATGGTCAATGAGAAAATAGTAGCCTTTTTCAGGGATTGCCTCATTGTGGGGATGAGGCTTATTATTAACAATCAGACCATGTGGCCCTTTAAGTGACTTTGATCTGGTTTAACAACTGGTTTTGCTGTAACTAGTTTAGTAGTAGGTGGAACATTACTCCAATCATTTGCCTAACTCATAATTTTCAATACATTTTGTCTGGGCAAATGTTTTCTAAGTTAGGGTAAATACCTTATAACTACCCTAGTAGGTTTTACTCTCAGATTTACTTTTTGAAAAGATTCATGTGCATCTAGCATGAGCATCATTGTAGTTTTCTATCAGTTCCCATTTCAATTAGGAAGCTTGCCAATTCAGAACAATGTCCATATGAAGACACCATCTGATGGGTACGTACATGTCAGTTCAACCCCGAGGACACCAAAGACAAGATGGCAACTTCCACTAGCATGATTATAAAAAAAACCCCGCTCCATTCCAAAATTTCAAAAGTCATGGTACTGTGGTCAGTTTTTCAACATGCCAGGCCCCCCCCTGTACCAGGAATTTTTTAGGGAGGGAGGGGGGGGCAATTTTTTTTTAAAGGGCCTTTTTCCAACAAATTTGCCCGCCCCCCCCACTTGTGAAAGTGGAACCTTTTTAACCATCTTTGGAGCAAAAAGTGCAAAAAAACTCTGCTAAATTTTGTGCTTGTTCCGCTCGTCATAATCTATTTTTTTGGTTGGCCTTTTAAGCTCTTTTTAGATGTTTTTTACTTTTTTTATGGGCTTTTTGGAATTTTCTTTTGGGAATTCTGCACCCCCCCCGCCCAGCCGCAACCCCGCCCGCCCCCCCCTTTCCCCACCAATCCTTCACCCCTTTACCCACCTGCACATGCCAAGTGCATTTGACAGTAATCCTGATCTATGCCCGTAATACAGAATAAAGCATAAGGCAAGCTCTAATAGATGTTCATTATAATGTAACAAAATCAAATAGCTCCATATGCTTTAACTGTATATGGAGCTGTAATCAGGATACTTGCTTGTGCAACAATGGAACTAGAATTGCAGAATTAAACACAAATGTTCAAAATCATTAATTTGTGATCCCAAACTCCGTACGGTCAAATCTGATCACAGGTCAATGCCTCATGAGTGGTCCTTAACATTCATAAAATTCAGCCTTGGCGACCGAGATATACTTTGCAATTTCAAGGATGTTCCCTCATTCATTACGCCCCCTCCCCCTTGTACATTATCATCGACACCAGTCAGATTAGATTTCGCTCTGCTAGCATCAAGTCTATAACAGTGCTCCACGTTTCTTTCTTTCTCGTGTTTGTCTACTCAGCGGCATTTTACTAAGGCTTTGATTGGGTTGACATCTACCCTGTTATCTATCACAGCCTCAACCAGTCCGTTGCATTTCAGATGAACCTTCACACCCGGTTCACTATTCAGTTTCTGCTCGATGTGATTATTAAAAATCTGAGCTTAAGAGCATTGAAAGAAGAACTTAAATCTTTTAACATTTGGAGCTGTATAGGTTTAAAATTAATAATTGTTTTAATTTATGTACTTTTTCCGTTAACAATAACTATTTTGAGTTCTATAATTAACCCCTAACTTGCCCTATCTGTTTTCTAGCCTATATCCCGGGAGAGAATGAAGGAATAATTGGGGGAGAAATGGAAGAGAAAATGAGAATTTGTGTCCGCTTGAAACCAATGGGCCCCCCCAATCACATCACCCCTGGAATACCATGCTAACGTGGGTGTCGCTGGCCCGGTAGCGATTCCGTACCCATATGTGTCCTTTGTTTTGTGATGCAATTGCTCTAATCCGTGACTTGGTATATTTCTTCTCTCAACCAGTGCTGTGGTGTTTCTGTAAGGTATGGGGGTGTTAGGGTTAGGTGATGGTATTTTCTATTGGATTTTGTATCGTGTCAAACAAAGCTCATGCACTGAATGTCCATCTCTTTCTTGGCATTTGTACCAGACCCCTCCCATGTAAGCGTGGGGTTCACCACTCCTCATGCACAACCTTCCCTGTATTAAAGGCTGACTCAGAGATTTTAAGATATACCTTTTTGTATATTAATTAAAATAGTCAACTTGATCTAAAGATAGGCACCTAAAATGCCCAATTCCAAAGTTTGAGATGAATCAGATTTTTCGTTTTGATACAGCAAACATTTATGTATAGTATAAGCTATAACAGTGCCATAGCATACTGTGTTTAACAAAATTTCCGGATCCGGAATTTTATAACAAAGTTGTGATTTTCTATATGAAGGACTTTGATTTGAGCTTAGCAATTTCACACAAGGATTAGTATATGGACAAGCATTATGTATGTGCAGAAAACACTATTTGTCTGAAAATTGAGGGTGGCCTCCCCAAGAAATCTGAGTCAGCCTTTAAATAATGCTGGTACCCATTTCTGTGTGGAGGGAAGAAATTGAGGTAAGGAACGTTGGCAGGAGTGCAGTTCAAACCCATAATCTTTGGCGTTTGGGGGTGAAAGCTCAATTCACTGGATCACATATGCCCTCATTGGTTTATTTATTTCTTTGTCATCCTGGAATTTCAGCTTCCAAATCCATTTCTTTACCAAGATACAGATAAAAAAGTGCTGTTTTAATGGTTAACCATCAATGTGTGAATAGGCCTTCTGGCCTTGTAATGTGTATTATCACTTCTACTATCAAAACTGCAAGTTTGTTTCCCATGATACTTGGTGGCCAGTGTATGCAAGTGGCAGGCTTATACTGGGAGGGGATGAATGGAAGAGTCTTGGGGCGAGTCCATTTTTTGCAGGCAAAAAAGGGGAACACCAAATTGTAAATGAGGAAATTTAGGGGAAAGGGGGCATTCAAGAGGAACGATGTTTTTGTTCAAATATTTAGAACATTATCCCATCCTTGGAGTAAATATTGATCATATCCCTTCAAAGTATTTCTGTGGTGAAACATGTTCATAAGAGTATATCGAGGGTTGACAATCAGAAGGATGTAACTCAGCACTGAAAGAAATATTAAAGAATTTCTTTAATTCTGCTGTAATACTGCTTTTGAGAAATGTGATGTTTAATATTTTCTACTAAGCAAATCTATTCATTACTCAAAATGTAAACATCTCGTAAAGCTCATATATGGTACTGTAAGCAAAAAAAATTATAGAAACGAACAATTTTTAATTATGAACAGCAGAATTAAAGAAATTCTTTAATATTTCTTTCAGTGCTGAGTTACGTCATTCTGTTTGTCAACCCTCGAATTATGTAATGTGAAGCATAATATTTTACGGAATGATATTTTGTGAATGGCAAATAATTTAAATTGTCAGTGCTAGCAAAATTCACAAACATTTCTCAAACACAAACACTTTTTCACTGAATCTTGCCCTACGATTTTGTTCTCAAGATTTATACATAAGTGTAATTCAGCAAAATAGCATAAAGCCATCAATCAAAGGGGCAAGGAGACATTGATTGAAGTCCTCCAAAATTGCCTTGCTTGTTCAAGAAATGTCTCCCAAAGTATAATCATTGACCACTTCCTTGAAAACCTTTTAAAATCTTGTCAACTTGATTGTTGTGCTGCTTGTGTACACTGTCCAAGTCTGCTTGCTGGTTTATAGTTTAGGCTGTAAACAGGAGTAACAATTCCAGTGATTTCAATTTTCTGTAATTTTTCTCCCCCACCTTCATGATATGATATTGAGTAATTGAACTTGTGCTTTTACTTGCCATGTGTGTGTGTCTTGGAATTACAAATTGTTTTGTGTACTCTGCCTTTCAAGTCGACACACCCCATGAGGTAATCTTCATCTGATAACAAATAAAAGATAAGGATCGGGGTGGGGGGAGGTGTTTCCTAATGGAGTTTTGCTACACTCTTAAAGGGGCATTTCGTGATCCACTACCCCCCCAACCTACCTAAAAAAAAATTTAGATTTTTATATCATCTGAACCATTAGTAATCCATGTGTACTTAATCTTACATGCAAATTCGGTTGTATCTGTAAATTTTGTATTTTCTGCCCGTAAACAGACGGAAATTATAGCACAGGGGACTGTGGGAAACTAGCATTTGCTCATAACACAAAACTGCAAGGTCAGAATCAACTAGAAATTTATAAGCTTTTCTCAAGGATATCTAGTGAACAATGAATAAAAGAGAAGGTGCTGGAATCATGAAATGCACCTTTAAGGTACTAGTATAGAAAAAAATCAAATTTTTGGAAGCGAGCTGAGGGAAAGAGTCTGTGGATCACAAATAGCGCTCTAAAGTGACAGAGAGTGGCCTTACAAATCAACCCCTGAATGCTGATGGTATGACATTTAACATAATCCTTGACTTTTTTTTTGGGGGGGAAGCTAATTAATAATTATCTAGTGTTTCAGCTGAGGGTGCCAGCAATCCCACCATTCAAACAATATCTACCCTGGTAATTTATGTTACATGTTTGTTAACAATTTTAAGAAGGCAATCCCTTTATTTTGGGCCTCCCTGGCACATTTCTGCATGTGATACAGCTCTTCTCTCCTGGTATATATTGCATTTCTTGGCTCTCCTTGGCATCTTCATCTCTTACTCATCTTCCCTGACCTAGAAGTGACTCCTTTGATCTTGGCCTGGAGGGTTTTTGTCAATGGACGCTGATCACTTGTGACGTTCACAACTTAACTGCCTGCAAGTGGTGTACCACTAGCTCTGCTGTTCATCTTTACTCTCAGTCCAAAGTAACAATGTCTTGGGTAGCATTGGGATTTGAACTTTGCCCATGAGGGATTAGAATATAAATAGTACCCAACTTGAATGTGGTTGACTTTTCCCCCAGCCCACTGGTGTTTATGGATTAGGAGACTCTGCTTATGATGAGATTAGAAGTGGAGTGCGTGGGGTAGATATGTCTGCGTTCACATGAAGTGGTTATCAGTTATCGGCATACTCAATCTATATTTTTGAAATATCAATTTTCGGATGATTGGTAATGTTGTAATATGGCTGCAGGATATTTGCCTTACCTGATTTACTGTTTTCATGTATAATGCATAATATTCTGAATCGGGGACTTTGAATAAACTTTTCCATATTATAATACCATATATATCTTGTGAAACATAGAAGCAAAAGAAGTGAGAATGTCTTCATACTATCAAGACCTTTGATCAATGATTACAATTATAGAAACTGGTAGTGGGTTATTTTTTTAATTCCAAGCCGTGAGACAGACTTGTTTGTTAAAGCAAGAGATGCAACCATGTGCTAATCAAAAATTTATGTAAATGTTGTTGAAGATCAGTCAACGAGATGTCTCAGTTTTCCACTACTATTATTGGTGTCTTTTTTGTTTGCTTTCTTATTATTTGCTAAGATAACTTGGATGTACGCAACTCAGCATCCAGCTTACTGCATTTGTTGGCAGGGAGAGGGTTTTTCTTTTATTATATTCCCATGTTAGAGCCTTTTCTACATACATTTGCTGCACATCCAGGTCAAATTCTCCTTGCGAGGTATACAGATCTGACAGGGAGCACATCCACCTGTATGGCGGTGCGGATAAGATAAAAGGCAGGGCAAACCCGTGGTTGATTCGTATCCAATTAGCAAGCCCATTTGTGTCTCCCTCACTGAAAAGGCACACTAATGAGGCCGCTTCCTATGCAATCAAATATGCACTTAAGAAATATATGCCAGGATGGATTTTTGCCCTTCTCCACATCGCATTCTGAGCCGCAGCTTAATAAATTTAATTAATTAGTATTCGATATAGTAACTGTAGTGCTGCTCATCTGCATAATATATGGTACCTGTTACTCAGTCATCTGATTGTGTTATTAACTGACTAAGCATAACATATGCAAAGTTTATCGTTGCTAGCTATCTACTCTGAAAAAAGCTAATGATATTGATCTGCAACAATATCAGAATAATGGAAGTAATCTGTGCTATCACAGAAGTCTGGGACAAGTGCAGAGGATGATGTATCTCATTCCCATATTGCTTTGCAATCTACTTAGCTATTCTGTGTATGTGTGTTTAAGTAGTTTGAGGGAGGTTGGTAGTGTTTGGTATAAATCGTATAAGACTTCACTATTCTGTATCAGTGTTTTAAGTAGTTTGGGGTATATGTTCTCTCACTTACCCAAAAAATCATATGAAATGGTTATCAATAAACTGGATCATATACAGTGAATTCATGTAAATTAGACAATCAAAAGAGTCCTTACTTAATATTTTGGGCAAGAGTTCCATATGTACCCCCTTCAAAGTTCTACATGGCAAATTCTCTTATACTAACAAATGCCCTAACCCTAAGGCCAAATATAAATTTGGCCTTAAGGGTTAGGGTATTTGTTAGTATAAGGCCATAAATGAAAATTGTTTCCTGTAGAATGTTAAAGGGGGCACATATGGAACTCTTTCCATATTTTGTTAAAGAAATAGTTTAAAAGTGAAAACAAAGGCAAACTAAATTATGTTTCAATACAAAACGTAGGCTGAATTGAGTAATTGCTTCAGGAAAAAAATAGAAATTTCATTATTTGGTCAGTATCAAAAAGCATTTTAAACTGATCTTTTAGATAAGAATATTTTTTAAGATAAGCATTACCTCAGTATACAAGTATAAGATTTCATTTTTTAGGGACATCTGATCAGGGCCGTACACAGGATTTTTTACGGGGGGTGCAGGTCTTTCAAAAAGTGGATTTTTTTTTTTTGGAAAAATGGACCTAACCCCCTAAAATGGTCCTTTTTGGGGACATTTTGAATATCTCATCACCAAAATGTGAATTTTTTTGTCATATTTTCTCTAAATTTTGGACCTTTTTATCAAAAAAATTGGCAAAAAGTGGACTTTTCCCCTTTTGTGGAATTGGGGGGTGCGACCGCACCCCCCGCACCCCCTGCGTACAGGCCTGCATCTGATATGTGAAATCTCTTGTTGAACATTTTTAAGTATAGTATAAAGGGAGATTGAATGATATAAACCAAACCCTTACTGTACAGCACTCTACATTGTATAAACAATGATTACAAATTAAATGCCTTTCTAAACAATATTTTGCTCCATGTTTTTAAATATTTTAAAATTTCTGTTGAAAAAATCTAAATACCTTATATCTAAACATGTTTAAAATCTAAACATATTTAGTAGGCATTTGATGGTAGAGTGTATTTAGCATGTTTAGTAGAGATTTGATATGCATTAAACACTAATTTGACACCATTTTTCTAAACACTGTTTTTATAGTGTACCATCCAGCTATTCTGTACCAGATTTTAAGTAGTTCAGGGGAGTGCTTAGCAGATGGAACAGCAGCAAAAACCACCACAAAAAAAATTTAATGATTGAAAGATCACTGATCACATGACCTCATATGGGTAAAATTCCCTTGTCATAGAGCATTATGGGATTGGTTCAACTGGCCCTCAAGCATAAATTGGTGTACATCTCACTTTATTACACATTGTAATTGATGGTCCTCCCATGAAATCATCAGATCTGATTAGTATTCCAATAATGCAATTGATATTCAATCATTTGGTCTTTGTACATTTGTATGACACATGTCACTACCTGTAACACAGTACACTCTGACCCCCTGGTCACTGGCGGTCGCCTCCACCAGTGCAAAAAGTGTTACGGACACCACACCACTTCCCGTCTCAACAGAGAGATGTCACCTGGATCAGTGCCTTGGTATGCACTATCTTGTCTTACCCCTAGCTGCGTAAAAGTGGTCCTTGCGCTTACCCCCACCGTGCACTCTAGGTGTAGCACGCGGTCGTCTTTGATGTTGCGTCATACCGGCACTTGCAAACTGTCCACTATCATATACCTATCAGTGTCTCTCAAAATTAGATCTTCTCCAATCAGAAGTGACGTCCAAAAAGCCATTCAATTAGAAGCCCTCGCTGGTTTGGTATTGGGTCTGCTGGGGTGGGTGATGCTGGGCTTAGGTAACCCAACGCCAGACACACCGCGTGAGACCGGCGCCAAAGCCATGAGGGACAGGGGATGCGATTACACTATGCAAACAACTAAATAAAACCGATTACAAGCACTGACATGTGCAGTGAGCACGACCCCAACACACCAGGTGCGGGACATGCCTGCCCTGCTAACCACGTCATTTGACTTTTTTCGCAATATTTTAAAATTCTTTTTTTATGTAATTTTGTACAGTATACGCACACAAAAATACAACTGAATTAATGTTTTTCAAGATAAGGTAGCATAGATGTAAAATTTGTTTTCTCCACTACTGCACAAAAAATCTATTTCTCTCTCTCTCTCTCTCACTCTCTCTCACACACACACACATAAAATTATATTCAATTTGAAATCAATATCACCATTTCCACACTAAGTAAACTTCGCTACTAATACTAAAATAATGTCAAGTTGTCTTCATACCCTGTGACCTTTCCTATTAGCTATATCTTTACTAATTATTAATAGGCTATTTGTGTTGTAAATGGCACAGTATATATGACTCTCCTAGAGTTGTTTAATGTTTTTTTTTTGTAATGGGAAAAGGAGAAACATTTCATGGGCAGGAAGCATGCTGCAGCCCTCCTACAGGTGGAGCGTGTTAGATGTTGAAGCTTTAAGAGGAATTTATTATGAAAAGCTGAACACCTAAGTTACATGATTAACTTAGTTTTTAAGCACATACCTGTAAATGCGGGATGCAAGGTCTTATCATAAAACACATGCTTGTTTCAGATGGAAGGTGGAAACAAATAAGATGAGCATGAAAAGCCATGTCTCCCCTCTTGTTGTAAAACTATGTCCAGTTTTTTACTGAAAGAAAGAAAAAAAAAACTTTTGGCTAAAAAGGAAAGGAAATTGTTTCCAGTTGGCTGCCAATATTTTTTTTTTGAGAAATGTACTCCAAATATGATTTGTATTATATGCATATTTTAGTCAATCTTTTATTTTCTTATGAGAAATGCCCAAGAACAAACACATTTCAACAATATAATTCAATTAAAAATGTAAAGTCCATCTTTAATGTTCCAATAAAGTAAATAGTTGATATAAGCAATGCATTTTACAACTTCAAATTTCATGCATATTTCATGTCAAATTGTATTCAGACTAACAATTTTAAAAAATGCATTTTGGTTTTTGGGTCAACTACAGGAAACCAACTTCTTTTAATTTTTTTTGGCCTTAAAATAAAGACCTCTGTTAGTGTTGAGGTGTATTTTGGTACTTTCAGCCAGGCTTTCAGCAGACAAAAGGTTTCACCACTGGTGATATCCAGCCTTCATGTTTCACTGCCAAGGGGCTTGATGTTTGGGCATGTTTGTTTTTTGTGGCATTTTACCCCTAATATTTGCAATCATAATTACATGCCAGGAAGTCCTCCTACTTGTTTTCTTCTAATCAAGATGTGTTGGTGGAATACCCTTTATTGATATTAGATGTTTTGACTCCAGTTATCTTATTGAAGGTCTAATCTGCAGGTAGGTATTTATATAATTCCATTTTGTTTTAAAAGACTGTTTAAATAGTGCAATGTTATGCCATAAAACATTGTGTGTTTTGCAATAATTAATTAAACCACTAGGGGACATGAAAATGTAGGCCTATACTAAAGTTTGAATGTTGAAGTTTGGGTGGTGGGGGAAAGGAAAGTGGGTAGGTGATATGTTTGTTGTGTGTGTGGTGGGGTGGTGAGTGAGTAGTGAGTGTTGGATCGTGGGTGTCACTGCCTTCATGTTGCCTGCAGTGTCAATGCGTGGGTTATGTATGTTTGGGTATGGAGTCCATATGAGGTGGGTCGTGTATGTGTGGCACTTGTTACATGTGTGTATATGTGTAAATGCTTGTTGGTGGCATGTTATTTTGTTAAATTGTTTTTGCAATGTATCGTATATATTTAGCTGCAACATTTTTCCTCTTGATATTGTCACTGTTTGCATATCACTCCCTGTAACCATGTGAAATGTATTCCTCCACACGTTTTGTCTCCTAACATGTTGTGTGTGTTTATTGTGTCCCGTATACCAAACATGGTAGTAAAACAACACTGCTGGTTTGTTGTTGGCTCATTGTAACAATCTACTAGGGCCATGAGTCATCAAAACCACCAAAGGCGACACTCTATTTTTACACCCATTGGGCTATGCAGTATTGATGAAAACCTCATGGTGGACCGCTGGCTTTGAAAGTCAAAAGTGCAAATTTGCTGCACATATTTCACCTGTTAAGGCAAGATTTTGCACTTATTTTCTCTATTATAACTAAGACATACATTTTATTCTCTCTCTCTACTCTGTGCATAACAGGTCCTTTGCTATACCGAGGTTTACATGGAAGATGGCACTTCAAACGCATCAGAGCGGTATTCTCGAGGCTGTATCTGCTGTCCAAACCCGCTTGGAAATCTTTTTAAGCCAACAGAGTAGGTTTACAATTTTTTAACCCGGTCTCCTTTTCTTTCTTTGGTTTACCATTCAAACGCAATGCACTGAGACCAAGCAGAATGGAATCATGTAGAGTGATTGGTATCCCGTCCCAAGAGTGCAGGCCGTGGGAATGTTTTAATAGGGAGGGTGATGTGCTCCCTATTGCTCTAGAATTTGTCTGAGGTGTCCTGATTTGCCCTCACAGGATGATTTGGGAAAAAAAAAAAAAAAAAGCTTTATGCTATTTATATATACAGTTTGATTTATGCCCAGGAGCAAGTGTTCGTGTTTGCAAAGCAAAGCCAGTAACCCTGTTCCAAATCAAATAAAAATTTGACTAAATGAACACATCCATGAATCCAATTCCATTGTTAACCCTAACTCTAGTTTTGCAGTAAAAAAACCTTCCCATCCAAGACTCCCTCTCAAAAGATTTTCCCACTTATTTGATCCATAATTGGATTGATTGTTAAAGGGCATGTTTCCGATCGCTAATAGCCTCATCCCCAGAATGCCAGATTTCACTTGGAAGTGGTCAAAAATTTTGGGATCTGAAGAAAGCTACTTTTTTCCCTCATTTACCTCGGTTGGTTTGGAATGTTATGAGCGAAAAACGTACTCCATTTTTGATCGAATCTTAATTTTACAAAGTACGCTATCAGTGCAAAACTTTACAGATAGGGTTTGGGGTGAAGGCCATTCTATCAAGTTTAGGTCATCCCCCTTCCTTTAAATACCAATGACCATACAGGATTTGCTGCCAGTATGGATCTCATTTTCAGCCTTCTGGTATGACTCCATTTGTCATGCTCATTTGGTTTAGAGATGGCTCATCCTTTTCAAAATATTCTAATACTTGTTGGAAATTTAGGCCATTTTCTTCAATTTGAAGCCCAAATTCCCCCAAATGGAAAAGAATGATCAAGAATTTAATAAATAAGTGGCAAATTTGTTTTAAATTTGGCCCACAGTCTGCATCTCTTGTATAGTAGCTTATAGCTATTGGTCCAGCAAAAATGGTACAGATATGAGTCCTACTCCAGACTCTTGGGGGCATGTCCTTAAACTAAACTTGAGACCCACGGTGGCGCATTATTATTTTTTTTAAACTATTGAATTGGGTTGAAGTGTGAATTATGTTCGCGGGGACCTGATGGTGGACTGTGTTTTCGATGGCCAAAGCCTACATTTCATAGACATTGTCTATCAGAAAATATTTTTAGCACCATCACAGCAAGCTAGTGCAATAATACTCAATCCTGCTTTAAAGGTAAATCAGTGATTTGGTAAATCAGAAAATCAAAAAAATCATCAAAATTAGATTAGGTCTCCTAATATACCCTACAAGTGATAAGACTAAAACCAACCCAATAAGGACAAAATCACAGATATTTTAGTCATTACTGTACTTACGGACACTTACTGCTACATGCAACTGAATGGAGATTTGTATCTTTGAACACTACTGTTTCTCGATTTTCTGTCAATTTTTTTATTTAACAAAAAAATATAACTTGTGAATTCTACAGATTTTTCCAACTATTCTTGCAAATTTCAAATATTTTTACTCCTTTGGGTGGATCACTTATAGTGTCTTAAATAGTTAAGAAAATACTGTTAATATGTACAACTTCATAAATGAGTAGAACATACCCTGTAACCCAAATTTCTCAAAAAAAGGAAATGGAAAGCATCTGTATGATGTAAATCAGTCACTACTCTAAAAGTGAGGCATTTTATACCAATCCCATAAAGCATTAAAACATACCTCTTACTTTATTCTATTAATAATTAGGGATGCTTAAAGGGGCATTTATTGGTCCACAGCCTTGTCCCCCAACTTTGCCAACATATTTTGAGATTTTTATATCATCAGAACCATTGGACTAAGTGTAGTATGTGTGCCTAATGTTAGGGGGGTAGGACATGCCAACCTAACAGCAACAGCGAATTCAAAACGGCATCAACTACGGGTGCTAGTCTGTTTCAAAGACTTAACGGTAGGAGGGCGCCCTTACGCATATCGAAACGTTTAAATTAAAGGCCATTATTGGAAATTCCACTATTTTGCAGTGGGGGTTAATCCACTAACCTAGAGGATTTTGAAAAGTCAATTAATGTTCCCGAAATTATATGAGTTAATAAAGATCTTTTGAACAAAAGGTTACGAGATGATTTTGCAATGTAACTGGGACCGAGACTGCCATAGTTAAGTTAAATGCACGTAGCAATTCCACAAATTACTGTTGGAAATCCCCAATGCCAAATTGAGCAGATTGTTTTTCCATACCCCTCCTGCCTATGTTACGTGCAGATGATCTACTCTAGACAGACATTCAAATTTGTATTCGGTCTGTTAAATGAACAGAAATTATTACACAGTAGCCTATGGAATATGTATATTGTATCTTTTTTTTAAAGCGCGACATATCCCGTAAACGTGATCAAGGCGCTGTCGGCGGCTGCATTGAAAGGCGCTCAGCACATCAGAGAAGAAACCATAGTACCAGAACAGATTTTATGCCAAGAAGCGCTCGAGTTTTCGAAAGCCAGGAGGAAACCGGAGAGTAGTACCCGGAAGAAAAAAAACCTGGGGGAGGAAACGAGTATGATAGAGAAAACAAACTTCACATTAAAGCCACCGAGAACGAGGCTCCTGCCGGGGAATCGAACCCGAGACCTCATTGGTGCAAGGCGAGGGAAGAACGCAGAACCAACACGTTCCCCCGTGTGGGGGACATTAATGTATAAAATCATGATACGAATTCAGGTATTAACATCAAAGCACCATCAGAATCAACCGAAATTTGGAAATATAGCCTTTCGTTAGGATATCTAGGGCGGCATGAACAAATATGAAGGTACTAGGATCACAAAATACACCTTTAAGAATTTAAGAATCACTAGACCTCGTCAAGATCGTTTCAAAATTCCTTAAGTACCAACATTTTTCACACTAAAGGAGGGGGTCATTATTTATGCTAATGAGGGGGCCATTGGAGGATTTGTGGGGAATCCATAAATATTTTGTAAGCAAGAGGGGGCACCAGGAAAATTGTCATCAAGGAGAGGGGCAACATGAAAATTTTAATGGAGAAATTTCATAAAATAAGGGGAGTGCAGAATATTTGAACAGAAGAAGAACGGGAACACAATTTTTTTCCTGAGAAAAAAAACTGAATTTCTTCACCCCCAGCATAAATAATGACCGCTCCTTAAAAGGAGCTAAATGTCAGGGTGGTTGTATGTTGGAATAGGCTCTGTATGAGGTCACATGATCTCATAAAGGGGAAATTTTCTAATCAAAATGCATTATGGGATTGATTTAAAATATTTTCTGTAACTTTCCTATGTGTCTTTATTTTTTTTGTAGCATCTGTGATGTTCAACTTGCCCAACAAAGCAACTGTAAAGAAAGTAGTTCACACACTCCCCAGAGTTGGTGTTGGTCTCAAGTATGGTATACCGCCCTCAAGGTAGGTTACACCAGAGTAATCGTCTGTTGTATACTTTGTTCATCACCAAATAGGCAAGGCTCAAAAGCAATAGTGGCACATTTTTTGAAGATCGCCCCCAATTTTCAAAATTGGAGATTTTTGCACAGATGTGTTAATAATTGTCTAGTAAACTATGCCTGCGAATGACAATGCTAAAAAATGTGTATTGTCATAAAAGAAATGATTGTGTGATTAGAATCGGGATCCCGATTGTAATTTAACGGCCGAGCTGCAAATGCCAATTTTATGTCCGTTCATGATAAAATAGTGGCACCTCACAAAAATAACTTACCTGAACCGATGGAACGACTATTGATAGAGCGTAGACATGTACACATGGCGTATTCATATTGAAGGACGTTCCAGCAGCCTTGAGAGTAGTATCGGAGATCTTCCATATTACTTATTCTAATTACAAATTCTTCATTTGCGACACAGAGCATTTTGAGCCTCTAACATTTCACAGTATAGTTTACTAACCTAATACCAATGCATGCAAAAATCTCAAAATATTTGGAAATGTGGGCAGGCACTCTTCAAAAATATGTGCGTTATTGCTTTAACACAAGAATTGGATAGAGAATAGAATGGTATGACTGAAAGCAAAACTGACCAGCAATGCCGGTGTGATGTACTGTGATGGTGTGATTGCGAATCAGAAACTGAGGAGGCACTGTGAAATACAGAATTATTATTATTGTCTGCAGATAAACAAAAAAACCTGGATTTTTTCTTTTTTTGGTGGTGAAGAAAGTTCGGCATTGAAAAAGATGGTAATCAGTACGAAGGTATGCGTATTCAGCTCGCTAGAGCCACAATTTGAAAAAAAATCAATTGTTATAAAAGTTTGGGTTAGGCTAGGATTAGCTTTGGGTTTCTACAGGGTTAGATAGGGTTAGGTTTGTGCATCCAGAAGTTGGAATAACAGCAATTGCCCTACAGAAATCTTGTAAGGATGTGCACAAATTTTGAAGCAAAAGTATTTTAGTGGTTATTGATGAATCCTTTTCAATAAAAATTTGGTGATTGAAATCTTTTTTTTTTTTTTTAGAAATAATAAAATTTGGACCCCCACAAAATTGGATATAAGTTTGAGTATTTGATGGTAAAAAGCGCCAGATATCGATGACAAAAACCAAGAATTGTTGGGAAATTATTTTGGATCAATTTTGGGCTCAGATGAGCCAATTGTTCCTAATGAGCCAATCCATCATGAGGCCATTATATATAAATGTCACTTTTTCTTAGAAAAATTTCTATAAACGAGATAACGTGTGACGCCCCATTGCCCTACCGTTTGTCGGCAGCGGTACACAGACCTTGTCAGCATTATGCATATATCATGTTTGTTCAGGGCCCCTCTTTAAAACTTCCACACGTGTTTTCAATATAGTGCAAGTAGGTAATTGTTCAATCATATCATACCACAATCTCTTGCTTTGTTGTAGAGCTAGATTTGGGTTCGCTGTGACTTGTTGGTAATGTGGGAATCCGCCTTGGAAACACCAGATTTATGTGTAGAACATACAGGATCTACAAGGGAAAAAAGCCGTTAAGCTCTCTACTGTTATGCACAGCTCGGTGCAAAGGCAGGAACACAGCTCTGTTAAAATAGTTGTCCATGAATTCATGAGTAGGATCTACAATGTTTTTGTTAAAATCCGCTTTCTGTTTGTGGAACTCAGTCGTAAATATATATGCATTCTTGTGTCGTGTCTGAGAGGATCATTTATTCCAAAACACTTTGTAGCTAGTACAGAAAGGTCTATTTTGGTAGGACTTACACAATATGGAGTTAGTATACCGTGGGTTTTTTTACGTATGAGTTTCGCACACAGACCCCCCTGTCCCCCTAACAATCAAACCAAAAGAACATTTTTGTGGCAATGAGGTCCAATGCAAATTGTAAGAGTTCTATGTTTTAGGTGTTCATACATGTAAAAGAGCACCATACATTCCCTTTTAATGTGTTATGTATTTAACCAACACCGAGAATTGAAAGTCATCAAGGATCATAGTAAATTTACCAAAAGAATTCTGAACCACTATGATTGGAATTCTGACTGTCACAATATACTCTATCTGGAACTATGCTTTTGATACCTGAGCACATAGCAGATTTGATCATGTTTGATGTTTTAAGGTTTGAAAATGGCTAGCCAGTTTTACTTTTCTGACCTGTTCTCCAGCAAAAAGCTAATTAATCAAATTAAAGACAGACTCAGAAATTTAGGAAAAATTTATTTTGTAGTCATTCAAAATAGCCAACTAAAAATAAAGATGGTTAGGCCTACCTAAACTGCTCAATCCCAAAGTTTTGAGTTGAATTTGATTTTTCACTTTGATGTAGTAAACCTTTATGTGTAGTGTAAGCAGTACCATATGCTATGTAAGATAACAAATTCTGGATCTGGAATTTTATTACAAGTTATGATTTTTTTTTGTAGGACATCAATTTGAGTTAGCTATCTTACACAGTGATTAAAAAAAAACTAAGCATTGCCATAAACAGAATCAGTATGAAAAATGTATTCAAATGAGTACAAACAGGCATAGTCATCTTAAAGGTCCGTGGTCCGATCGCTAATATTTGGTCTAAATTTTGGTATCAGAAGAAAGCTATTTTTCTTATTTACACTGAAATCTTAGGGCTAAATGATTTTTGTTTGGATGTTATGAGCTAAAATATGCCCCATTTTGGTTGACCAATATTGATTTTACACAGTACTCTATGTGGATTACAAAATCACATTTTCGGCTCTCACTTAAAAATGGGTTGAAATATCGGCGTGAAACTTTACTGATGGGGTTTGGGGTGAAGGCCATTCTATCAAGGTGAAAAAAAATTATAGACTTAAATCGGCCCATCCCCCTTTAAGGCAGTGTTTTTGAGCCACTGACTTATATGTTACAACCTACACAGAATTTCACAGGTTTAAAGAGTTAATGATATGCCTGTGCCTAGGCTTCTCTTGGAATGAGTCGCCAATTCAGTGCTTGTTTGGCAGAATTAATACTAAAAATGCTCACAATTGTTTTAAATAGTTTTAAGTGCTTGGTCAATTAAGTGGTGCCATAGGCATGGTAGGCCTATATATTAACATCATGCAGGTGTAACCAATACCAATATGGAAAATAAGGCCTCAACTTTCAGCCAATCAGATGAGTAGATTGTATAAGATTTATCAACAGAGGGCAGTAACCAATTTTTAAAGCTTAACTGATAGATCATGTGCAGTTAATTCAAGTATGTGCAACACCTGACTAATACTAGCCCGCTGAATAGGAATTGTGCTGTTTTGGGCTCAATATGAAGCAAATCCTTTCCACAAAGTGAAATAATCATAGCAGTAGTATCCTTCCTGACTTACCCCAAATTCATACCCTGTTAGTGTAATTTTAGATCATTACCCATTCTTTTACCACTTACATTTACATGTAATAAATTATATGTGACAGAGAGATGCCCCCAAGAGTTGGTACAAGACACATAATATCATAGTATGGTTCTAACAAGAAAGATTAACATGATGATCTGGTTATCGTCATTGTTATCATAATTCGTTAGAGGGTACCGTTCATATAAATTGAATTAGATCATAGCTGATTTTAAAAGCATATCCTTTACCATCTTGACCCATTTAAACCTTCTTATACAGGCACAGATCGGGGGGGGGGTGCGTGCTCTGGAATTCTGCAAAAATCTTGCAAAATCAGCCCATTTGGAAGCTTATGGACAAGTTTCCAGCCTTCAGCCCCCTGTAATTTTTACCGTTTTTCAAATCCTGGATCGCCACTGTTATAGGTTGGGTTTGGTGTTGTCGAGATCCAGATTTATTTACCCATCCCATGTGGGTCTTCTTCCCTTGGTCTGTTATATTCAACACAAAAACAATGTTGGAAAACCCTTCAATTCCACAATTAACCTGAAGGGGGATGGGTATTCTGGTTTCTGGTCAGGGAACCAACAGAGTAACAAAAAAACGGGAGACATGGCCAGTCTCGAGACTTGCAATATAGGGGATCAAATTCAGCCAATGTCTCTGTCCATTCCACATGGGGATTTTTCAGTCTGATAGTTGTATCAAATTAGCAGAATATTGTGTATTTATATCATCAAAACTGGACAAACAGGCCCACCAAATGACTTGGATGGATCGTTAAATCCCAAAAAAAAAAAAAAAAAAAAAGGGCGACGTCATCGATATTGGCAATTATCTGAAAACGTTGTCATCGATGAAATTGGGCGGTGCTTACGATGACGACTACTTTGATTGACACATTATGCTTGCACTGGGAAATACCAATTTGCGCAAAGACGCCTCGCTCCGCTCGGCCTCACGCCTTCGGCGTTCGACATGCGCCTTCGGCGCGCTCGCGGTTGGTGGACAAAAATGCGAGGCGTCTTTGACAAAGACTAGGATGGATCATTAAATCCCAGGTTAAAAACCCCATGGTAAAATTGGACAAGTTCAAGTAAACTTTATTAATCCATAAAATGGAAATTTAGCACATGAGAGCTCAAAGACACACATATAAATATAAACACGATACATAAAGAGCATTTGTCAAAGATACAAAAATAAATAATTTTCTGTAAAAGCTGACTACATGTAATGCTCACCCCGCTGATGCCTAGAATTGTGATGCCTAATTGCCCGAGGTATAAAGGAGGAAAGGTAACGGTCTGTCAAAGCACGAGGTAGACGCATACGGCCGGACCTAGGAATCAGCTGACACAGCAAACGATCATGAAGCGGATGACTATGATCATCCATCACATCAGCCAATTTCTTACTCAGGAGATCCTCGTATGTAGAGTTAAAGTCCGGCCGCGCCGCCGCTAACATCCTTTCTACCTCGTTCACGATTCTATTAATTCTGTCTTTGTCGCTTATTGTGACACTACCTCCCCATGCAGGACAGTCCTGCATGGGTCTCACATAGGTTATCTATTTTAACAAGTTTGTTCTCAGATGGGCTATCCACTTTAACAGATCTAGTCTCAGATAGAGTACCATTTCATCCATTTCTGGTCTCATATGAAGTCACCTCTGGAGCCCTTGTAATGCAGGTGGTTACCCAGCAGGCTCATGTTCAGCCCCAACCTCCCCCCTTAAATGGCCAGATTTCCACTATAGACTAAAAAAAGATTTAAGTTATGATAAAATCCTTTCATGTTTCTTGGCTTATGTTGACAAAAATAAAGCCTCTGCTGCCCATGTTCATACGATTTAGTTCAATGCCCTTTCTGTGCACTATAGCTTAAGCTCATATAATTTGTGAGTATTTTTGTCATTTACTAGATAAGGCATTTAACTTTACAATATATCACAGTGCATTGACAGAATCTCATCAGGTAAATTGGCTGATACAGTTAACACTGCAATTGTTATAATAATGTGCTTTTCCAAACCATTACTCATTATTTTAGGAGGCAATATTTTGATGCTATCAGTCAAATTGCCAAAAAAAAAGGACATTTAGTATTATATTTCATGTAATGGATGTTTTGCAGATCAGATAATGAACTGTGGTTAATGCACTGTTTCTTAGGCTTATGTAAACTTTTTTGTCTTACCTGACCATATTCAGAAAGAAAATGTGACTCTGTACACATTAGAAAATTGCTAATTTTGATAAAGAAATGTTAATTAATCTTGATTAGTTAAATCAATAAGAGCACATTTGTTGAAAAGCACCCCGAAAAAAAAGAGTTTTTCTCAGTTGGTAATTTGCTAGTAAACTAAACTATTCCCGTGAATGGTAAAGCTTGAAATTCTCTGTGCTGTAAAAGAAGGAATTTTGTAATTAGAATAATTAAATACTTAAATGGCTGCTGGAAATGTCCTTCCAATGTAGAATAGCCAGGAAATAGCACTATGTATTTATCAGTGATCACTCATTGCTGTTCTGTTGGTCACACAATTCAAGTTAGAGGTCATTTCCTGGAGTGGCACTGTTTCATAATGGATGGACAGCAATTTGGTGTTTCTAGCACTGCCATTGAATTACAATCAAAGATCCCTGATTCCAATGACAAAAATCCCTTCTTTTTTGATAAATATGCAATTTTGAGCATTACTGTTCAAAGGTGTAGTTGACTAGACAATGACCAACTCAACTGTGCATAAATCTCAATAATTTTGAAAATGGTGGCACTCTTCATTGGAGATCATGTGCAGTCCAGTGGAAAAGTGCAGGACTCATGATCATTAGACCATTCACCCTATCTGGGAACCTGGACTAGAAGTACCTCAGATTCCCTTCAGTGGTTTCATTCATTGTTTTAGTACAGTAAAGCTGAACCGTTGCTAAAGCTAGCAAGACATAGGCAATTCTGGCCGGTTGGCCAGAACCTGGCCTTGATTTCTAGACATAATGTCTTGCCTCTAGGCTGTTTTTCAATGAAACTGTAACCCGATATTGGCTGCTCTGCCCACAAAAGTGTGTTGGCTGCATGTCATGACCGGCCAATCTTTCCCACTAAAATCCTTGGGGTGCGAGGCCCAGCAAAATTGCCTAGCATGGGTCCAGATAAGGGGTTTTTTTTGTAAAGTTGATTTCGAGCCCACCTTGGCCAACATGTTGTGTCCTTTAGGCAAGACACTTAAAATAAAATCATATACATATATACAGCAAATTAACAAAAATTGAAGTGAGTGTTGCAGGGATTTTTTACTGATTACAGGGATGCAAATTCGACGAGAATCACAGAATCGATTCTTGCAGTGATTCTCGTAGCATCCAGATATGAGAATCAATTTCTCTAATGGAATCATGTATATTAAGTGTTGTCATTTCAAGTAATTTTGATTCTCGCAAACTCAGACGAATTTGCATCCCTGGATTATGCTATTAACCTTATCAGAAATATGGTCATGAGGTGTTGACTGAAATGACATAAGTTCGCTTTATTACTTCTATGAAGCATGTGTATACATTAGTGAATTGCTGAATCCAGAAAAGCAGTTGTGCAATTGCGTAACAGAAGAGTGGTGTGGTCTGATGGTTAGAAAGCTTGGCATTTGGACCCAAGGGTACCCAGTTCAAATCTCGGCAGGGCCACTTGCTGGATATATTCTAGGTACTAAAAGTTTGGGATTAATGTTTGCCCAAAGTTGATATATTCAGAATTGCCACTCTCCTCATGTTATTTGATATGGGCAAATGAACCATTGAAAAGCTCTAACTTCCCATTGTGCATGTGTTTGGTTAGTTTGTTTGGATGTTGCAACTTGGCACTGATTAAAGATGCTGCCTCAAAGTTGTATATTTGTTTCTGTTTGAGTAGTGTGTTTATGTCTCTGGCAATTATGCCAATGGGCTATGATACAAGATATAAAAAACAAAATTATTATTATTGAAAGAAAGATGTTTGGTTTTGTTGAATTAACGGGCTTATTTAGAGTTTTGGAAAATATTACTTTTGTGTATTAATTAAAAATAGTCAACTAGAAACTAAAGATAGTCACCTAAAAGCTCCATTCCAAAGTTGAGATAAATAGATTTTTCATTTTGATGTAGTAACATTTACGGTAGTATACGGTACCATGTATACACTGTGTATAACAAAAAATTCAACATCCAGAATTTAGTACAAAGTTGGGATTTTATATGAAGGACATCAATTTGAGCTGAGCTATTTCATGCAGTGATTGTATGTGGACAAGCCTTATGTACATGCAAAAAACAAAATTTGTTAGAAATGAGGTGCTATTCATCAGGAAGTCTCTGAGTCAGCCTTTAAGTGATGGTTTAATCTTTCGTCGAAAATAAGCGGTGCATACACACTGAGAAGTTGAGCACTTGGCAAAAGGTGTTCAAAGACAACACAAGGGCAAGGCTGATACTACATCCATTTTCTTTTTCATTTAAAAAACTTATTAGAAAAGCAATTCATCAAGAGCATCATCAAATGTGAAGAAACCGATATGAACTGCCGTATTGAGTTACTATAAATCACTACCATTAAGTTATACCATAAACTTACAATTTCCTGGCATTCAAAGATGTTTATATAGTTATGATCTTTTCCACTTTAGCATTTTTCCCTATTATTGAGACCCAAACAGATGGTTGCGGTGGGCCATTTAATGCACGGAGGAGGTTGGTCGGGTGTGGGTGGATGGGCATAAGAAATTTCATCTGGTCTAAAACACCAAAAAATGGCCGATGAACAGTGGCGACAGCAGCGGGAAAGGGGGGGGGCAGAAGGAAGAAACAGAAAGAAAAAACATATTTTTAGGTGATTTCAGGGATTTGGGAGACATACAAGCAATTTTGGGCCAAAATTGGTTAAAACCTCTAAATTTGATATTTTGACCCCCATTCACTTCTGCCCCACCCCCCAAAAAAAATTGCTCTATTACATTTTACATTTTGTTTCCTATTTTTACTTTATACAGGTTTACAAATTAGTAATAACCTATTTGCTAATTTGGGAGAAAAAAAAGCTTTTAAAACTTGCAGCCTTTGCAGGGTAATTACTACTTCCAACAAAAACCTACTTGTGAGGTCAGTTTTTAGTTTAAAGTGCATTGAGAGATTAGGTGGTAATCATAACTCTTCGTTTTGCTTACAGAGAACCACAAATAAAATCATAGCTGAAAAAATTATTCAAAACACTCCATTTTATATATTTCAAGTGCCCTCTGTTCATGTTAATTGTCTGGGTCCAGACATTTAGTGCAAAAAATCACCCCAGTTTCATATCAGAAAGATGTTATTTATATTTTCTCTGGGTAGGCTCTGTGTGCTTACAATAGGCATTGTCAAATAGAAAGGCAACCCTTCCCACAAACATATTTCAAATACACCACTGATAATTCTATTGTAGTGTTTCTTTATAGTTGGTCATCTTGTTATGTAACCCAATTTAGCAAATTTAGGTATACACAACAAAATCGACAGTAAAGATAATGATGTTCAGCATGATGCACCACCACTGACATTGGTTAAGGGGCTAATCCAACTTATCAAAAAAATGTGCTCTGAATGAAGTTGTGTAGGATTTTATATTTCTTACCACACAATAAATTGACAAGACTCTTAATTGTGACGTTCGACGGAAAAAATATTGCTAACCCAATGTGACATCTCATTAGTTCATAAATATCAGCGTTAAAGTCTTCACACCATTCACAACAGAGAAGGATACTGTAAACATCTTAGAGAACGATTGTAAGCCTGGGCTGTTCTGAAATCTTACCACCCTGTGGACAAAAAAAACTTTACCTGAATCGTCCACATGGGCAGGTCTGGATTGTGCTAATGGAAGAGCCCATTTGGTAAATACATTTGAAAATCCCACCCCTCTGTTGAAGCTACTGGTTTAACCCTCGCAGGGGAGTAAATAATCCAAATGGAATGGTCATTGGATAACTTTATTGAAATACACCCCTCACTTCTGGTGCATGAATTTTGTAAAAAAAAGCTTCCCCGGGGTGGGAGGTGTGGTGGGGTTTGCTAGAAATGCAACAGCTAGTTAACATTCAAAAACTTTAGGACTCACGAAAGAAATTTTAGAGCTCCAATTACAAAATTTGTGCGGCGGCATAATTAAGTAAAAAACAAAAAACAAAAAAAAATTGGCTGTTGAAGTGATAGAAAATACAAAGAGTCAATTGCTTAATTCTCACAATTCACAATGTGGTGTATCACCAGCAAGTTACCCTTGCCAGTGCAATTTTTTACTGCAAGGGTCAACATCGACATCCAAGTAAACCATTGGATTAACACACAAGTGTATTGAAAACTGCTCAGCAAAAGAGTTTGTGTGATCGATAGAATGAAAAGTGTTTACTTATTGCACATAACCATTTTAGTGGGCAGTTGCATGCTATAAAACATTATATTGATAAACTAAATAATAACTGATGTGTTCCTGTATAATAGGGCGAGGTGGCCGAGCGGTCTAAGGCGCTGAACCGTCGGCAGAGTGTAAGATCAATCGAGCGGCCCGGGTTCGAGCCCCGCAAGAGTCGGGTTTCTTGGTCATACTCAAATAGTTCCTATAAGGTCGGAAATTGCATAATTGTACAGCAGTGTGATTATGGAATTTCTCCTCGCTCCCACCCATTGCGTAAAATGTGCAGGTGTATGCAATGGGTGCCCGGCGCCTCATGGTTCGGAGAGTCATGTAAAGCTGTTGGTCCCGTGTATCAGGGGAGTCATTCCTGAACACGTAAAAGTTGCAGACCTTATCGAAAAAGAGTAGGGGACCATCCCGGGTCTGTTACCTGCACTCATCACTCTGGGTACCAGGGTCCCTTCCAACCCGCACTAGGCCAGCGTGGAAGGGTAGGCCGAAATCCAGCATGGAAACATGTTGAGGCTTTTGTCCAGCAGTGGACAGACAAAAAGGCTGATGATGATGATGTATAATATTTTGTATTATACGGGCTCTGGATGTTGACTTTTCCCATGATGCATCAGGTAAACATCACCTCTATGAGGCAACTGTTGGCGGTCGCACCGTATTGCTAATTGCCAGAATTAGAAGATAAAACATTACAACTCATCCCTTGATCAAGTTGCTATTCTCATTAAAATTGACCAATGAGTGTATTGCTGATTTGTTTAATTACAGGCGTGTATCTTTAGCCAATGCAAAGCAGCTCTTCAAGGCATCTAACATGACGCAGGCGTGGCAGAGAAGAGAAATCTCCAACTTCGAGTACCTCATGTATCTCAATACAGTGGCTGGTGAGTGCCTATAATGTTGACCTGTTGAACTTAGGTCAAGTTAAGGTCAACTAAGTTCAAGAAATGCAATGTCTATAGTCCATGTCTCTATCTCTGTGCAGTGATGTCATAACATTTACGCCCACGTCAAGAAATGCCGTCTTTGTTCGCGCGCGTAAAAAGTGACGTCATTTCAAGTCAGCGCGAGCGATTACTCTTGCGATCAACAAATCTCGTGCTAACATCACTACACGGAGGTAGAAACATGGACTATAGGGCAACTTAGGGTTCTGTAAAGTCAAAGATGAATATTGAATTGTCTCCATGTAAATAAATCTTAGGTCAAGTTTGGGTCTTTTTTGGCCATATTCACCTTTAAATTGTTTAGTTTCATCTGGCTGCTAAGTTGCCTACTGTTGTATAATTTCAATGGAACAGGCTATGTATATGATGTACATTCTATATTTTGGTTATACTGTAAGGCATTCATTATGTCTTTAACTAATGTTCTGATATCGAGAGTAATGCAAGTTGATCTTATAAAAAGGTTGATAACCAATTATGTGCACAACTACACCTTGTGTTAAAAGGTTAAATTGTAATAAAGTAACATCAATTTATAGTCTTTACTGCAGGCACCACTGTACAGTTTAAATTTGCTAACTGTGAAGTTAGCAAATTTAAACTGTACAGTGGTGCCTGAGCAAAGACTAACTGTGAAGTTAATATGCTCGAGTCAAACCACATTTTGCTACTTTCACACATGCCCGGCAATGTTGTGCATGTTCTTTTCATTCAATGGGTTGGGATTTTTTCCTAAGTGGATCTTCTTCTTAGCGTATCCACAAGTCATTGGTAATGGCTTGTGGTGGTGTCAGGATTTATTCAACTGAGTGTGCTGAACCTGGGCCGCGCGTATCCATGATACGGACGCTCCTAACACGGCCCGCTTTGAGGCTGGGGCGGATTGGGAACAGTCAGGGGTTTTCACCCTACTCTTATTCGACACTGACTGCGATGTACATGTACAGTTGTGACTCTCTGTACACGGGACCGACGGCTTAACGTCCCCTCCGAAGGACGGGATGCTTTCATGATCCATTTGCCCAATTCCAAGTGAACCATGGAGGAGAGCGGTTTTCTGTATTTAATCAATAGCTGGTATACAGATCAAATCCAGAATTGATAGTACCCGAATAAATCCCAGCAAGTGCCACGACCCCACCGGGATTCGAACCCGGGAATTTTGATGGTAAATTTGCGCCACAGGGCAAAAGCACCCTAACCGCTAGGCCACGCTCTGATGGCAGACTTATCTTGCTGTATTAAAGCTATAAGTCAGAAAATTAAGTTGAAAAATTACCTTGAATTTTTAATCAGTTTAAGTATGAGAAGAAAGGTATGTTTTTATAAGTGGTACACTCTCTCGCAATGACAAATTAAAAGCTAGGCAATAAGAATAAGGCCAGATGCCAAGTTTTTCCCTACAAAAGAAATGGTCATACTACTGGTTAAAAAAAATTATACCTTTCTTAAGATTTGTGGAAAACCTGGGTCTTTATTACCAATATGGCATAATGACTAATTGGAACTGGATAGCAAGTACTTCACCATGAACTGAGTAAATTTAGTATATATACATTATTCCTGATAGGTCGCACCTACAATGACCTGAACCAATACCCTGTGTTTCCCTGGGTGATCACCAACTATGAGTCTTCAGAGCTTGACCTCACTTTGCCAAGTAACTTCAGAGATCTTTCAAAGGTAAGCAACTTTTGTCTAAGAAGTATTAGACCTTCGGCCACACCTCATATTTTCTGCCCCCCCCCCAAAAAAAATGCAAGGCATCTTAAGTCAATAACCCACTGAAGAACTTCTTTGAAAAATTAGATTGGACACTCAGCATTTTCAGTGTTTTAGCATTTTTTACAATCAAACTGTGCATGTTCATTAATTCAACTATATTGTGAACAGAGGTGTAGAAAGTTCTTTCTTCCTCAGATTTCAAGAGAAACCAAAGTAGCATTCATGTAACTTCCAACGCTTCTATGAGATTTCGGCCCGATATTATGTTCCAGGACCATATGGTCCTGGACCATATGTTCCTGGAGCATAAATAATCTGGAAAAATATTCTAAGTCAATTATGTCCAGGATCATATTTGCCATATGGTCTGGAGCATAAATAAAAAATATAGTCCAGGAGCATATTTGAATATGCTGAATGTGCTTCTGGAGCATATTTGGTCCTGGAGCATAAATGGTCCAGGAATATATCGCAAATATGTTCTTGGAGCAGTGGAGAATTATTCCAAGTCAAATACTGCTCCATGACCATATTTACCATATGGTCGTGGAGTATGTGCATTAAAATTTGACTTAGAATATTTCAGCAGATTACTTATGCTCCAGGACCATATGATCTTGGACTATATGGTCCTGGAGCATAATTTCGGGCCAAAATCTCATAGAAGCACTTCCACCTGGCATTATTAAATTTCCTCAATTTTACATTTCCTAGGAGTAGTGCTCCTAAACATGTTTAGTTAAAAAGTAATTGCTATCTTCTCATGAGAATTGCGAGTGTACTTCTGAGCAAAATGCTTTTGTTTCCTTCGCCATGTAGCCAATCGGAGCCTTGAATCCAAGCAGAAGAGCGTTCTTTCAAGAGCGATATGAGAATTGGGACGATGAGAAAATCCCTCCTTTCCACTATGGCACCCATTACTCTACTCTTGGTTTTTCACTGAACTGGCTGATGAGACTAGTAAGTAGAGGAGTAAAATCAGCTTTAACCTCACTTTGTTCTTTTTTTAACCTCGCTTTGTTCTTTTTTCCTAAGGGTACTCAGTGCTCTGCCATCATTCAAGGGTAATTTCTATGTACTTTTCACATACAAATTTTGACAAATTATGACAAAAATATTGTTAACAACTTTAGTTTTTAAGCGCACATCAAGAACATCAATTATGCTTATCTAATTTGTTTATAACTTATTGTTCCATAATTTCCAGTTGCCTACATTCTCATTTATTTTGTCCAGTATATTCTGTAGATATGATACCTCTATGTTTCTGATACAAACTATTAAAAAAACCTTATTCCCAATACTTTTCAACAACAAGTTTATCAGTCCCCACCAAGACAGTTACACTGCAATGTTGGCTTTCCCTTTTAAAGGGAATTGTTATATCTCTCTTGGATGTACTTTATCCACATTAGGTGTTAATCCCTAGCACATACAGAAGAAAAGGTCACTTCCAAAAATATCAGTCAAGGCTTAATGCTGTATTTCCCAGTAATTCTGCATTCAAAATCAATTTGGTAAGAAAAGAAAAAAGTAAAGTAGTACTAGTGTACTTCTTACTAACTGGTTTCACAGATGCCAGTCCAATCCCAAGTCAGAGTTTAGATGGTCAATGCAGCTGATTTTGTCAACTACTGACTCTTCTTAAAAATAAATCAAGTGCACTGCAATTATGTATTTGTCCGGGGGGTAGACACTTGTAGTCAAAGGTAGATATGATGCGTGAATAAAAAAATGCATAAAAAGGGTCCTTTTTTCCAACAGCCGGTACATGCGCGTACATTGATTAGGGTGTCAAAAACAGCAAAATATGGAAAAAAGGGTATGTTTTCTTAACCCTGAAATTGTGATGTACGGGTTTAGGGTATGTAATACTCAAATTAAGCAAAGATCAAAATCATGTCAAGAAAAGTAAGATAATAAAAGGGTATATTAACAATACAATGCATTGCCTACTTGTTTAGGGTAGCAAAAACTGACAAAAATACTTGTCTAGGGTAGCAAAAACAGACAAAAATACTTGTTTAGGGTATGTTTTTTAGTCGGTGGAAATACTTGTTTAGGGTGAATTTTGTACGTCCATGCTCACCCATCATATCCACCTTTGAATATAAGTGCCCCCCCCCCGGGTGTATTTGTATTTGACAAGGTTATGGCTAACCAAGCAATGTACCCAGTGATTTATGTGCATGCACATGCATAGCTACTGATGCACACATCAGCATGTGTACATGTACACATCTACACACAATGTTAAAAAATACCAAATTACAAGCATCTAAGGGAGACATAAGTCACCTTGTCAATCTAGACTTCATGTATTGTATCTCTGTTCTGTCAGTGGCCATGTAATATCAATTTATTCCACAGATCTCCAGCTGGATTAAAACACCTTCTGTTAGCTCATCCCTTACTGGTTTGTGGTTTAATGTCAGGTGCAATGCTTATGCAATGGTCTGGCTTCATTAGCACGCTCTCTACACGACCGTTTTCTTACTCGCGTGGTAGCCTATACGGCAGCTACACCGTGTCTACCGCGGAAGCTACTGCACAGTACACACCGTGCAAGTTGCGATGCAGTAGCTGCAAGATAGGGTTTCCAAAGTATAGAGTTATTAGGTATACAGTGGTGTGTCTACTCTACAGTACCTACCCCGATGGCTACCCTGTAGTTACCAACTAGGTGGAGAGAAGGTGGATATGTAGTAGTCATGCAGCTACCACGTAGCTCCCTCGCAGTAACTAGGATGCCCTCTTGATAGTGGACGAAATGAGGGCGCTATACACTTGGTCACTATTTAGCATTTTTGATCGTTTTTTTAGGAAAATCATTACGAAATTCAAATCGGGCATCATCAAAAACCCCCATATTCACACACTTTTAAAAAAATGCAAATATGTGCCAAAAATATCTAAAAACAAAATTGGCCATGAGAAATAACATGCGCGCTGAGAGCCGGTGTAACCACGAAGCTACTCCGCGACGGGGGAGACAGCCACTGTGTGTACACTCTCCGTCTATGCGGCAAAAATACACGGAATCCTGGCCAGCGAGTGTACGTCTACTGGGTAGGTAATCCATGTCTAATCGGTAGTAGCTGCGTGGTAACAACCATGAAGAAATTGGCCGTGTATGGAGTAAATCAACATTACATGGGCAGTTACAAAAATGTGGATGCAGTAGATGACTGCATATAGATGCAGTAGATGACTGCATCTATGCATGTATACTCTCTCATTCATGAAGATACATGCACACCCCTGCATGCACGCATGTGTGTTAACACACACACATATGAATACACATGCACACACACATACCACACTCACACATGCACACACACAAGTATTAAAGTAGTTTCGTAATCAATCAAATAAAAATGTCATTCCAATCTTTAGTAGAAACAAATGCTTTGCAGTCTGTTAAAAATAATTAGCCAAATGTCAAACTCTGATTCCGAGGCATTTAACAGATGTTTTATTTAATAAACAGTCTTCACATAATATAATAATAACACAAATAACAAATGGCACAGGTTTAAATTCACATGTTATCGCAACATTGCCAACTAAAACAAAATGAACATTTGAACGCGAGCAAACAGAAAAACAACATTTGT
>JAMKCH010001505.1:0-38907 GCA_023653785.1 Ophioderma brevispina
AGACACAAGTAAAAGCACACAAGTAAAAAATGTCACACAAGACACAAAATAAAAGGACAAACAAGAGCATATAAAAAGTACACAGAAGTAATGTTGGAGACACAAGCAAAAAAGTCAAACAAGTCACGCCCAAAAAGTCACACGCTCAATTAGACCATCAGGTATTTTTCTCAGAAAGTTCAAATTCACCTTGGTCTTTCCCGTAGACTTACATATAGCATTCTGTATGCTTGTACAAACTTAGGCTTTTTGTCTCTGATTCACTAAATACATCATCTAACCTGATTATTACCAAAAAAAAATTGGCCAGTAGACGTCAGGGGTTAAGCTAACTCCCTTGTTGTCATAGTCTTCTCCAACTGACGTCGTCCATCAGTCTGTCTCCGTCTGTAACCATCAGACCCCTGACCGAGCTAGATGACACTTACACCACAGAACCTTTGGATCTATGCGATTTGCGCTGTGACAGACAGATATGTAGGTCAAAGATCATAATTTGAATATTTCAAGACTTTTTTTCTCTTATTCTCCAGGAAAAGGTGTGCAAAGTCTCTCATACCACACCAGCTGGGGGAGCTCTCAAGTTAACTTGCCAGTATTTTTATTTGTAGATAATAGAGCCCAGAAGACCTTACCACCAACCAGAACCGTGCACGGGTGCCAATACCACGTCACATCCTCGTCCCACGAGGGATGTCAGGACAGGGACGTACGGAGTATGGGAGCGAGCCTTGGACCAAGATGTACCCTTCAAGCCAGGGGGCCTTCTATACATACAAAACAGAGTCAAGTGAGCTTGAAGCGGCGCAAAAGAGGTAAGGGAGACCTCAGGGCCCTATTACACAAAAGTAAGTTTGAACCCTTCAAGAGACAAAGCAAGCCATTTGGAATAGTGGGTGATTTTTGGGGCTTTTGTAATTGCCTGCCTATGTGATTAGCAAGTAGATGTCTCTAAATTGGAAGGGTTTTAGTTGAGTGAATATTTTTTTCAAAATTTTACAATATATTATAAATAATTTTTATTTGGGAAAAAAATAAATATGCAGCATAATAAATCCAATTGAAACAAGTTGAGTGGATTTTCATGTAAATTACCAAAAACCTATTTTTTCAATTAAAATAAAAACACCGATTGTGTTATAGCGATGTATGTCAACTGAATGTACTATGCTATAGTACAATGTGTAGTTAGTTGAAATAAATATTACATTTCAAATGCATTTCATAAACAAATCACAATATAAACAAAGCACACAAATAATAAGGCATTTTATAAAAACACCTCAAGTGTAGCCTGCAGAGAAACACCACAGCTGGTTGACATCCCTTGATTAAGATGTGAAGCCATGATGTTTGTGTATGGTTGGCTAAGTTGCAACTATCGAAACATGCTGAATTAGATTCACAACAGTGACAACATGAATCAAAAGTGGCATCGTGGCCACCTACCATGTAAAGAGCCTATTCACCCTGTTGTGAATCAAGTAGTTGAAGCGGAGCGTTTTGCAGGCTGCCGATCATTGAAAAATATCTGCGTCATCACTGTCATATTGAAAAAGAGGGTGTGCCCATGATTCTGCAGTATGTTTTTGTCATCTGAAAAACACAGCTTTTTTGCAAGCGTTGTATTTTGAAGAAGTGTACAAGTAGGGAAATACCAAGTATTGTGAGTCATCACCTGTTGTCTTGCAAAAGACACGTTTGTTTTGAAAAAGATGGCTGTAGCTTGATGAGGATTGGTCATAGTTCGTAGGAATGACCCGTGTATATATGTCGTACTTGATGTCGCACAATGTTCGACTAATGGTAATGTGATTGGGACTGAATTTTGTACAGTGGGTTGTTGAATGCAAGATCAGCTCTGTCATTCACTCGCACTTCATTATTTGAGAAATGAAGAAACGCATGACAGTAATCGAAACGAGTTTCGGGCATTACGTGCACTAATGTGGGGGTTTGTAGCCAAAAAGATAAGTTGAAGAGAATATATACTTTCAGGGCCTCATTTCTGGGGGGAAATACCCATTGCTTTTTCCAATACAGGCATGTATGTATGGCACTTCATATTTGGATTTGCCAACAACTGCGCTGCATACAGATTGGTCTATTAAACACCATAATGTCAATCATACAATCAGTGAAAAATTCACCAAAAATATCGTATTCCGTAGGGGGCTGCAATCTATCGCCTTAGGATGCTTGTGGTATATCACACGCATGCTGAACAATTTCACTGCCATGCCTACTGCCATGACCGCGATAGCAGTCCACGGGGGCCAGCCAGAGTATTCATCGCGATCGCCCAAATCACCATCGGAATCATACTCAATCGCCTACGCTATCAACAGCTATTTCGCCATCAGAACACTGTCGTATCATAACCGATATCCTCCTCATCAAGCCCAAAAAAATTCACTATCGCTATCACTATTCCCCGTCTGCAAACATAGCGATTGGCGTTCATCCATTTCGTTCGTTGTTGTTGTACCAGTCACAGGTTTTTTTAGAAACCGTTAATGGCAGTCGTTTCAAGGTCATGCAGGAGCGCAGTGTTTCTAGTTTTATCACGCAGCAGCGAAATTTCCCTGGTCGCCAAAATTTCCCTCGACTAGTAGGAGCAAATCACTGCTTTGTCATTGATTGTTAGGAACGGTGCCAAGGCTACGGGTTTATTTCAGTGATATTTTTACATTTTCCAAGATCATTGGAAAAAAAAAACACTTCATTCACAACCAATTACAAACAGCCTGGAGAGAAAACTGCCTTACTATTGGGCGGCAAAACCTTATTTTATAGTTATTCACGGTCGTGACCAATTGCCTAATGAGATATTAATGTTTAATGATGTAACATTCTATGACAGAGGATATTCGGATTATTAGGCACTTTACATGTTAAAGCGGCACTGGCACATTTTCACAAAATAATGGAATTTCTTCAATTTGTTTCAAATGATAGTCTATGCCATTTGGAAGAATAGGGATACTTTTACACATAAAATACATACCTCAAAACAGATAGGGACGTTAATAATAAGAGGTTAAAGACATCCAAGGTAATTTGTATGTAACTTTTAAGTTTTCCATTACGTTTAATCAACAATGTGATACTAACATAATATCATAACTCGTACTCTTATATTAAAACCACAAAGTTCACAACCTGGTCAAACAGCGTTCATGCCGTGTAAACATTTTCTTGTGTTCAACGCCATTTTCGTTGTTTGCTGAATTAATGTCCGCCCGCGACATATTCTAAATCGTTCTGTTACCCAGAAGGACTCGATGAATTGGTTTTCAAAATCATTCAGGTGAGGGCACTGTATATAAAAGCTTCACATCCATGCAAAATATCAATTATGAAAAATCTTGAGGGCGCACTATTTTTTCATCAATGTGCCAGGGTCTCTTTAATCTTACGTGAGTTTATGAAGAGTGATTCTTTAAAGAGACATTAGGAGATTTTCCCAGAAAGAAGCGCCCCCCAATTTTTTTCGAACCCGGGTTTTTTTTTGCATATTTGGAATGCTTTCCAATGTATTAGGATCACACTGAAGTGATAAGCCGAATACGCCGTCTTTATTTCATAATATGATGATTTTAGTACTTTCCTGTCGGGCACGACAGAAAGTCAAAAAACGGTGTTCTATGGGGTACAATTACGATAGTCAGGCAATTCACAAAACAAGGTTGCTGTTTCTTTGTAACTTGTTTGGGGGGGCTGTGTTTTTTTTGTGGGCCCACCAGCACAGCTGGCAGGACCACTTAGCAATCGGTTGTGCTTGTGTGTGTATGTGTGTGGTTCACTCAACTGTTTTTTTTTTAATTGACCTCAATTGAAAAGTTGAAGTTCAATTGGAACCAAACTTTTTTCAGAGGTACAACCCAATGACCCTCTATGTTATGAGGTCAAAGGGCATGTGCCAAGGTCAAAGGTCTGGAGCGGCACACCGCTTATATTCTCTGAATATAGCAAGCACGAAAGCTGAGAAACGAGAATTCTAGTTAACGCCTTCTTGTTTTGCATAATCATTGGATAAGAAGGAGTTGTGATTGATGGGGCTGTTTTTACCTTCTGTTGTTTATTTCAGTGTGTTTACACCAGAGAAAAACTAGACAACCATCCGCTCGCACTTGTGTTCTGTCAATAGTGGAGAGCATTTAGTAACCGTTGCATCCGGATGAGGAAAGAGAAAGACGGAAATGCTGCAATATTAGGTCAGACATGGTTTCTATGATATTTTAATAAGTATTAAAGATAACACTGAACAATAGATGCCTTTTTTGTCCTGGTAGTTTGGTATTATGAAATGAATATTAACACTTAAAGGCACTTTCATGATTTTCTGAAATCAGAACATAAAACAAATATCAAAAATCAGATTTGGCATGCATTTGATGAGTATTGTTTATCCCCTCGACACCCTGTAAATGATAAGACTGAAAAGCAACCTAATAAGGACAAAATCTGATTTTCATCATTGCTGTCCGGACGACACTTAATTACAACATGTTCTAACAACAGCGATTCATATCGTTGAAGATTGCTCTTTCTGACAATTTTTCAGGTTGCAAAATAACTCAAGAGAATCAACAGGACTTTTCTTTAATTTTAGCTATTCCAACGGAGTTTCAAATATTAAACTCTTATAATCTCTGATAGTGATACCTTATGCACTTACATGTAAAGGTGCATTTCCCATTCTCATTTGTCATCTTCAGTCATCTGTAGACAGAAATCCATCTAAGCACCAGACTACATGCCCACCTTTCATGTCCTTTCATAACTGCTGAATTCGTAGATTGTTTTAGATCATTGTCACTCTGAATGGTGTTGGGATACGGGGAGTTGATCGTCTGCATCTGTGTCTCCGCGGTGCCTATGTTTTCCAAAAGATGACATGGGAGACCTAGCTAACAGTTTTTGCAGAATGCAGGACTGCAAATCTTAGCATGTTGTCACATAATAATTATTGTGACAACTGGAGGAGTGTTCTCCTACATGTTGCGGTTAGGAATGTGGTCTTTCTACCTGACATTACATGCTAAATGTAAAACTGTGCATGTGCGCATTCAATATATTTATGATTCTAGCATCCTCATTTGTTATGGTTCCATAGATATTAACAAAAAAGTAATTCCAAAATTTTCAGTTGATTCGGCAATTTTTAGCATTATGAGCAATGGTTGTATTGCAACTTCCCACATCCATGTAAAGACAATATTCCAAAACTGCACAAATTTTATTGGAAAATGAAATTCCAGTAAGTTTGTGTGCACATGGCATTACTACTGCCAGTGATTCAGGTGATATAAAATCTCACATGTATGTTAAGGCAGATGGGGAACGAGCTGGTGGCTCACGAAACGTCTCTTATTGTATTAATTTATGATCGCGGGTTTGTAGCCCAGCTCAGCTGTGTAACAGGAGCAAAATTAATAGTCTCGCATTTTCCTTTTAATATTCATTTCTTCACATTTTTTACAATTCTCATTTTACTTGTCTTTTTCTCCCTGCACTCATCCCCACTGTTTACACTTCTGTATGATAGTCCTATCTTTGAGCTTTTGCACATTTCATGTGCAACATCTCTCAATCTTATGCTTTTTTTATTTACTTAGCTTTACTAATTCCCAGATGAGTAAGTAGCAATCTTTAGCAGCATCCCACTCCACATGTACTATAAAAAGATCAAGTCATTGAAAAGGCAAGAGTTGCCTCTATACTTTTGCTAGGCTCTTCCGTTAGCGTAAGTACTTCCATCCTGTCATTGTCCATATTATACTTTTGGTAACCTTTGACACTCTAATTCTCACAAAATTAGTACTTAGCATCTGGATTCATGATGTACAGTGAATACTACCCAATCATTAGAGCACTTGAATAAAGTAAATGATATCTGCACATTAGCAATCACAAAACAAAACAACTGAATTTGTGTATTCTGTCATATTACCTGCTGTACCTTCCTCTAGTCAAGACATCATGTGGCGTAATGCAATGGTCGCAGTATATATCGGGCATGATTCAAACGGGGGCGTATGCACGCGCACGTATAAGGCCGATGCAATACCCGCAAAACAACTGTCTGATGGAAGGCAATTGGAGTATAGAGGGTGTACTTGTCAACTCATTTTCAATATAAACCGGGAGTGGGTCAATATCCCGGCTTATTTTACATGCTAGAATGCACTGCACTCATTGTTTCCAAGTCCCTGACGCTCGGCCGTAGTAACAGTGACAGTGACAGAACTTGCGGGGGGGGGGGTGCAAGTGCCAATGACTGGGAAGTCCGTGATTGCCAACCGGTAAGGGCACAGTGCATTTGGGAAATGGTGGAAATGTTTGTCATGGAATATGACCCTCCTGATCAGTTATAATCATGATTGTAGCTGAACTGTTTTTATTTTTTCTTTCGCATAAATTGCGGTAAGTTCACTCTCTTACTGGGAATCGGAAACATAGACTATAATCCTATCATTTTTTTTAAATTTGAGTCTTTCTGTTCCCCCCTTTAGTTGCTACTGGTAACTGTTGAAACACATCATGGCTTCATGTTCTTGGCAGCACCCGACTCATTTTCTGGGGGTGCAAAAGTGAAATTGGGGGGGGCGAATATAAAAATTTTTGGAGATTTTTAACAAATTCTTTCGTCTTAAAATCACCAATTTTTGCCCAAAGTTGGTGGCCACCCACTGTTCATGTTTCACATACTGATGTATAGAAAGTGGACAATAAGTTATAAATTAGTAACCTTATATTTGTGCCAATGTATGACATAAAAACAATGCGTATTGTTGTTTACAGTGAGGACGCACAAACCCATTTGTCGAATGATAGTGATCTCCCCTGCGATTATGCTAGTCAGAGTGAATGGATCATACTCGGACCAACTACACATCCTTGAGGCATTCCTGTAGTAACAACTCCTGATGTGGAGATCCAATATGCTATGCACACAACATCAATTTTTTTATGTTGATTTTGTAAGGATATCACTACCCATTTGAAAGTAGCTCACATTTTTGCTATGAAAATAATTGGACAAGTTTCATCTCCGAATATATTCACCTATTCTATAAATTATTCCTATCCAGAGTATAATCATGCACAAAGTGGTAAGTAGACGGGATTCTCCGATACCTGTACTTGTTGTGACAAACCTTACTACAACACTGGGGAAAGAAATTTGCTTATTATTAAAGCTTACTTTCCAAACTTGAGTTACTTAACAGCCCCCATTTAAGGTGTGCAACGAGAGATTTTCCCATACGGTGTCCTAAAAATCCAACAACTGATTTTTTGCCTGATTTAAAGCTTTTCAATCAAAAATAATCCCATATCCCCCAGCCGAGAAATGTTCTTTGGTAAAAAAATTGTGAATTTCTGATTTCATATAGTAGCAATACAAAATTCGGGCCTATTTTTTTTTTAATTAATCTGACATCAAAGTCACTTTTTTCTCCCTTTTATGACATTTCTGTCGCCAATATCCCGTAAAGAATCGATTGAGTTTCGCCAATATCAATTATATTGTGCACCTATTGGGTGTCTCAAAATCTCTCGTTGCACCTTATTGCAATGATTAAATTTGGTGTAAGCTAGAAGAGCAGAACCATGTGTGAGGGGGGTAAAACTCTATGAAAAGCACTTCTTTAAGAATCTAAAAAAACAGTTGGTATTAGTACGTGTATTTTCCTAATTATCAATTTCAAATTCCTTTATTTTACTTCAAAAGAAAGAATGGAGGGAAGTCAAAAACACATTAAATACAATGCACCAATTGTTAGGCAGTGAAGCAACTTATCATGTGTACCTTAATTGCATATTCAATATATATTATATATTTAATGAGTAAACTTAGTGTTTTTCTTACTTTTTCCGAGCTTAAATATATGGCCTCAAAATAGCTTCCTTAACCTTGTATATATGAAAAATCGCTATACCGGTCAATTGGTTAAGCTGTCCTACAATAACCATTGCAACCCTACAAGTACACAATTACTCTCACTAATGAATATACTTTTTTCCCCTTATTCCTGCAGCTTCTCAGAAATCATGGAAGTGAAGGTCACAACAAGTGGAGTCATCCGTGTCTTCTTGGCTGGTGATACAATGATACCACTCTACACTGTCAGAGTAAGTGGAAATATATTAAATGGAATAGCACATTGGGTAACTGCATTTGAAATGCTTCCCCCTCTGTGGAAGACTTAAACATTCTATTTCCCCTTATTCTACAGTATTGTACTATAAATGCTACTGTTATTTGTAGGGTTTTATGGTGAGGTGCAATTTAAATATCACAATTACTAAGTTTAAACATGAACAAAAAGTATATTTTTGAAGTGCTATATAGACCAAGTTTTGCCTGTTCTGCAGCTGGCGTGCAGAGTGCCTGTATAGGTACTCCAGAATTAGTGTGTGGGGACTCCACTTGTTAGGGGTATCAGTGTGTGCCCGTCAGTCATCTCGATATAGAAAATAAACTTAAGAGTACACATTACTTGAAAAACACTGTTTAGAAAATGGAGATCGTTTATGCCTAGGGACATGTGTACTTCAGAAGTCCTTAACTGTACCTCCTGCATCAATAAAAATGCTTAAACATGTACTCTTACACAGCTAAGAGTACACATGGAGTAGCCAAAGCAGTGGGTTACATCAAAAGTTGTAAGAATCTGGCTGTGTAAAATTTTTCCACAAGTGCTTCATGTCACTTTGTCACAGAAAAGTAGACCACTATGACATCTGATATTGTACTTTACAGCATTCATGTCACTTTGTCTCAGAAAAGTAGACCACTATGATGTCTGAAATTGTACTTTATAGCATTCATGTCACTTTGTCACAGAAGTCACCACTGTGACGTATGATATTGTACTTTATAGCATTCATGTCACTTTGTCGCAGAAAAGTGACCACTATGACATTTGATATTGTGCTTTACAGCACTCATATCACTTTGTCACACAAAGTGACCACTATGACGTCTGATATTGTACTTTACAGCATTCATGTCACTTTGTCACAGAAAATTAGACCACTATGACGTCTGATATTGTACTTTACAACATTCATGTCACTTTGTTGCAGAAAAGTAGTCCACTATGACGTCTGATATTGTACTTTACAGCATTCATGTCACTTTGTCACAGAAAAGTAGACCACTTTGCCATCTGACCTGAAAATGTTCACCCACCCCCTCACCCCCCCACCACCCCCCGCAAAAGAAAAAAATGCTATTTCCCAGCCATATCAGCTCATATCTGAAAATCCTGGTGTTATAACCAATTATATTACTCTCTTTAACAGGCCACACAGATTAAGAGTATGATAGAAGCCTTTATCATAGACCTGCAGAGGGATTCAGAGCATGTGAGAGCCTTGCAAGATTACATCACCAATGAGTCCACACTACTGAGTTTCCACAAGGGTGATATCATCAAGATCAATCCCAGGCAACAAGTCCTTGATTCAGGTCAGTGGTGCATGAGGTACTGGGTTTCTAAACCACTCAAAACTAAAGTTTCACTTGAATTTAGTTTTTGGTATGACATGCATTTATGTGTAGAGCACCAGTTCACATGATACTGTGTGTAAACCAAACGTAGTGGGTTGAGTGAGCAGATAAATTCATTTTACAGATTATTTTTGTAAAGGTTCCGCCAATAGGTGTTGTGTCAGTTATGAAATAAATGTTTTTACTGATACAAGACTCTCTCATTCAGTGGTGGCAAACCATCACAGCTGTTTGAAAGTCTCATTTATTATGACAAAACCAGGATGAAACAAAAAATATCAACAGCGACACACTTATGACAATATATTATATATTTCACTCACTTCATCCTGTGTAAATTTTACAAAATTCCATTGCGGGCAAATATCATTTTTCTTAAAATCTAGTTTAACACATCTTTCTAACACATGTCAGGTCAGGTTTCCTTTGAGGGCTTGCTACTGGTATCCTGGTAACCAGTACTACCTGTCCCAGGGCCGAGTTGTCGGCGGCTAAACCATCACCCCCATCGATTTTCTAAGGAAATCTGATGAGGAGGGTAGCTGGTTACCCTGGTAGAATGAAAGAGAAGATCTACCTACAAGGGCGTCAGTTCTGGAGAGCTAATGGGGGCCATCCAGCACATGCTGCCTTGCATGGTGACCGTGGTTGCCCAAACGCTAGGCCCACCACCGAAAACTGGATTGATGTCAGGAAGGACATCCGGTCAACTATCTTTTGCTCCAATAGATCCTCACACAGCAGTATTGCTGAGTGAGGTGTATCTAGTCACCCCGTTAACAGGGACAAAACTGGATTTAAAACTTTGGTTTAAATAATTATAAACAGTAAAATTGGCCTGTAGACTTCAGAGGATTAAATAACACAAATTTATTCATTCACAAGAATCTTAATGGTAAAATCAAAAGCAGCATTTTGGTTAATTTATGAAAAACTTCCTGCTTTCAGGCGTTTTACAGTATGTATTCAAAGAAGTAAAACATTTGTCCTCTTTAAATCTATCTTTGTTGTTAATTATGGGTCTAGACTGGCTCTATGGTATGCTCGATGGAAAGGCTGGACATTTCCCAAGAGAACTGGTGGAACCTCTTGCTGGACCTGAAGGCGCTCGTCTGTTCTGGGTAGGTATTTCATTCATAAGGTACCACTTGAACAAATTAGATATGAAAATTATTTTTTTTTTAAAGATAGAATAAGGATAGAATAAGCCCTTTCATAGTTCTTAAAGGCTGACTCAGAGGTTTTGAAATATAATTTTTTTTTGTGTAGCAATTAAAAATAATCATCTAGAACTAAAGATAGTCACCTAAAATGCTTGATTCCAAAGTAAGAGATGAATCGGATTTTCTGTTTTCATAGAGTAAACCTTTACGTATAACATAACGGTGCCATAGAATACCGTGTAAAACAAAAATTCTGGATCTGGAATTTTATAACAAAGTTGTGATTTCAATATGAGCTTAGTTATTTCACACAGTGATTAGTATATGGATAAGCATTATGTATATGCAAAAAACATGATTTCTTTGAAAATTGAGTGCGCCCTCATCGGAAAATCTCTGAGTCAGCCTTTAATTTCACATGCACAACTTTTTGGCTGGCGAGATTAACCCACTTCTGGTGCGTGGCGATCCCTGTAGAACTTGAATGACATCCCCTTCATAGGTAGATGATGTCTGCAAGTGCACAGCGGCAATGCCACTGTGATGGTGAATAACCACTTGCAAGCTTGTACTGGGAATTAGAGTTATTGCTACACTGCGTCATCTGATCTGACCCTGTGCACTGCACTTTATGATACCGAAGTACACCCTTTTCACTTGACCACCCGACTGTGCATGCGATGTTGAACTCATAAAGGGCTTAATTTTTAAATTAACAAATTAGAGAACCAGAGGTCAGTTGTACCAAAAAACGTGACTGATGTGTTGCGCTTCGGTGCATTGTATGAAAATAATTTGATTAATTATTCTGGTCATCATCCTTTAGCCTTCATAGTATCTATACCGGATGCAAAATGTTGACTATAAACTGTGATTAAAATAGATAAATACGATGAGGAAAGTTTTAAATAATGACTGTGAAATTTTGCATGGTGTTTCAGTGACACCAGTAAGTTTGCATACGTAAAATTTCCCACAATAGCAAAATAGCGAAGTCGTATTGTGCGTCTGAACGAATGTTCATAGAGGCACATACTAGTCCAGATTGCTGTGTGTCCGTATGTCCGTCGGTATGTACTTGTTAAAACCTTTTTAAAATGCTCTACAGGCTAAATGCTATGCCCAATTAACTTCAAACTTGATAGGTGATAGAGGGAGGTGCCGCAATATTATGGGTAGCTTTTGGCTGCAATTATTGCATATTCATAAATTTTAATTAGCTTATTTGCATATTTTTCAGACATTCGGTTAACCTTTTTTGAAAATACCTCTGCTGGCTAAACGCTATCCCGATTACTTCACACTTGGTAGGGTGATAAAGTGAGGTACAAAAATATTATGTGTAGATTTTTGCTTTCATTATTTGTCATATTTCATGATATTAATTAGCTTATTTGGCCGGTCAAAATGAAAACCCTTTCCCCGCAAGGCTTGTGTGCAAGTTATCTGGCAGTCGTAAGGCGTATAATGATGTAACTTGGTGGAAGGAAGCGGTTAAAGAGTTCTCGGACCTGATTAGATGCTGGGCATATTTTCGGGGCGATAATTGCAAATGATGGTAATTGATATGAAAAAATCAGCGCGTAATCGCGATATTTTTGAAATGGTACAGCAGATATGCAAAATTCCTCCGATGCCACGAAAACCCATTATGGTATCTTTGCCATTTGAAAGTTCCTTATACATGCGGCTTAGGTATGGCAAATGAGCTAATTAAATATGCATAATTGCTGATATTGTAAATTTGGTACATCGGATATGCAATCCTTTGCTATATGAAAAACTACTATACATACATGTTGTGTATGAATCATATGGAGGGGAATTGTGGGTTGTTGGGGTAGGGGGCAGGTGGGGTGTAAGGGGCAAGGTGGGGGTGCGTCGGAGGGGGTGAGGCGTCGGGGAGGGGTCTGGGGTGTGCATCTGGGTGGGGTCGGGGTGTGGGCGTTTTGTTCGGGGTAGGGGTCGTCGGGGAGGTGGAATTCGTCGGTGAGGGACGGGTGACCTCATGTTACCTTGGCGACCCCATGTGACCTTTGGTGAACCCATGTGACCTTTTTGTTAACCTCATGTGACCTTTGTGAACCCATGTGACCTTTGTGACCCATGTGACCTTTGTAACCCATGTGACTTTGTGAACCCATGTGCCCTTTGTGACCCTCGTTGGCAGATGTCAGAAACGACTCTAGCGGTCCAACGGCCGTGATGTTATTTTCATACATTTTCGTTACACTTTTTAAAATGCCTGCTGGCTAAACACTTGCACGTTTAACTTCAAACTTTTGGTATGTTTGTATAACACATTCTCATGCATTTGTTCTCTTTCTAATCATTTTCCAAACTTATCATAAAGCAATGATCGCTCACCATGCTTGACTTTAACAAATGATTCAACCATGTTACAAATAAAAGTTGGTTCGTTAGAAATCAGGGGGGGTTTTAAACCTTGAGATTGTTTCTGCAATTTTTAATTGGTTCCTACCGTGTGGTAACGAGACTATACACACAGTAAACAAGCGAGTACCCAGCCGCGATATGCATGCACCCTTGCTTGGGCTGTGATGAAAGTTATGAACTTGAGACTCTGCTATGCCATTTCCATATGGTCATCATAAATTTAGCACCAGGGTTGGTGGGTGCCCACTGCATAATGGGCCATTGTTATGTTGCTGTGCTGTTCTCTTGCAATATTTCGCAACCACTAAGCTCCAACATAGCGTGATGAACGAATAGAAAATTTCTTTACGGGAATCGACATACAGTCAGAGAGGCCCTACTGGGGATAGTCATTCTTTTTTCCACTTTCCCGAGATTTGAAATCATTCCTCTAATCCTGTTGTCATTTTTCTATTTTCCCTTGATTTTTTTTTACCTTTAGGGGAGGAGAGATGCAGCACCAGAGCAAGTGGTTGTACCTGATGTTGTTAGAGTGAGTATATCACAATTAAAATAATATAGCTAGACAGATGTTTTGCATTGTTTAATCGTGGGGGCACTCAAACTTTTTCAAGTAGGGACGTGCGGCCCCAGTTTCTGTACTTGAGGGATTGGGAACTGATTTTTTCCCTCTCAAAGTAGGGTCTATGGAACTGAAATTTTGAAAAATTAGCATTTTTTTTAATTAAAACTCAGCTGAAACTTATCTTCAATTTTTTCCCCAAAAGCAGACCTTAAGAACTTAATTATGCTTCAGCTGGGGGTTTTAGGAATTACTGGAGAGGTGGGAGATATGTGTCTTAAGGGTCACACATACCTCTACCACTGTCACAACCCCCTCAAGAGAGATATTTGAGAAAGTTGTTTTATTTTGGGGGGTTTAGAAAGGCAGATTTTGTCCAAAGTAGACCTTTCAAATGTTGACCTTTCAGCCAGTGGGGTAGCGAATTTGGGAAAAGTGGAACGTTTGATCAAAATTGTGACCATTTTTTGGACAAAAACTTGTTTTTCTTATTCAATACAGCTGGAAAAATTTGAAACTTTTTGTTTTTACTTTTGGAATTTGAGGAGGGATGACCTGTGTATGTCTGTATGTATTAGCTTTTGTACAAATTGTTGTTGTTGTTTCAATTGTGTTTTCCATGTGTGTCTGTGTGTGTGTATGTGTTTGTGCATGCATGTGTGTGTGCATGCGTGCAAATAGCATATGTTCATGTGTATATATGCATGTGGTGCATGCAGGTATGTCTGTGCACATGTGTGTATGTGTGGTGTTTCATGTTTTTCTGTACATCCAATTATAATGGTATGGCAAAATGTTTTTCTACATGACAAATATCTTTCTCGATGGCAAAATAACTTTCTATATCATATTTCTTGACTAAAACAAAGGGACTATATTCAAGTTAGATCAGTGTTACTAAAAATAAACCTCTTCAGAAGGCTTGTCCAATTTTAACCTCAGACCTGCACTGTTCTACACATAACATTGGCAAATCATGACACATTTGTGCATAGAAATTATCACAACTTACAAGTTTAAATTTTAGGTATGTTCAGATTAGCAGTTGTTACTTTTAAAGGTTGCATCAGAGTTTTAAACTTCCGTGATAAACTTGAAGTTATTGCTCAAGTGGATGTGCTTATGGTGAAGTAAATTTCAAGTTAACTGAAAATTTTCTTCCGGTTAGTGCATTAACCAAGCTCGACCATTGTTGTTATGGCCCATGTGGACACGCTTATCAATGAACTCGAAGTTACTGTCTGTTCAATTAACTTAGATGTCTGGTTTTTATTATTTATTTCAAAAAATACGCACGTTCGAAATAAATCACGAAAAGAAAGTTGTTGGGTATCTTTGGACCTAAGACGTTTTTTACATGACAAAAGGAATGGGACATTTTAAACCTTCAAATCTATTGAAATCTGGATACTTCACCCTCGTTTTGAAAATGAGCGAATAAAGGTTTGGTACCATTAGTAATTACGTTTTGTGGAATGTTCCATTGACTCCACTTTGTAGGTAGTAAAAGTTGTCGTCAGAGGATATGATTCACGATCAATATTGTCCGCCATTGGTATGAAATGAATAGTGCCAACTTTGTTCAACAGGATCAAATCCGAACCGTTGTTATTTGCACTGAATTTTTGCAATACAAATGAGATGGACGGTATTACAGGAGAGCTGTACGATTCTTTTGTTAATACCCAAATGAATAAAACAGAAAGGGCCTCTATTAAAAGTATTGGTATTTCACTGATGCAAACACCTGAAATCAAAGCAAGGTCCACAAATCAATAATTGTTAGTATAAACATCTCTTTGAAGCGCCCCTAATTCATGAATGGGTCTGCCATCAAAGTTTCAGAGTCAAAAGTCAATATTCACCTGGACCCAGTTTGTTGTCGTTTGCCAATAAAAATCAGTGTAAATTGAATAAAAATCCAAAGAAGAAATATGTTTTTCAAGTTGGAACCCAATGATTTTGTTGGGTCCAATAATGAATAACAAGTTTTCTTTCGTGATTTTTTTCGAAAGCGTATAATTTTTGAAATAATTAATTAAAACCGGACATCTAAGTTAATTGAATAGACAATAGACATGACCTAGTTCTCCATGAACTTGGTTCAACTGTGGGGTCATGTATCAAGTGTGGATTGGCATTTTCTTTTGTGTATTCAGCATAGTAACATTAAGCTTTACTCTCATAAACTGCGGTGAACAAAAAAATACTATTAAGGTCATCCAGGGTTGTGCTCTACTTGTGGTTTATCAAAAAAGTAAGCCTCTCACTCAATGATTACATTTTAAAATCATGGATGATAAAATTGCATATGGACGCTCCTCATTGGTAAAGGATTAATTTTTATCATTGATTTGAAGTTGTCGTTGATGATAACGGGGCATTTGATCTTGACTGTTGAACACACCCTAGAGTTAATATATGTCACATGTCAAAGAACTTTAACTTGTAGCTAAAACCTGGACTAAAATTACCAGATATACCAGACATGTTAATGGAACTAGCAGAAATCTATAATTGAAGCATGAACAAAATCATACATTATAGAAATTACCTGTTGTATTATTTGGCTTTCAGGAGAGAGCTGTCATTCCCCAGCCTATTGCTGCTCCTGTACAGATACCAGTAGAAGAGGTCTACAAATTATCTATGGTGGAGTTTGCAGAGAAGTATTTCAGGCCTAACCACAACAAGTGAGTATCTTAATTTTTGGCTCTAGTTTTGTATGCCTTTCTTTACACCATTTGCCAGGAGTCCTTGTCATCTTCTATGTGTATGTCTTGCATGCCCCATCAATCTCTTATATCTGCCTATAATACTTAATATTTTTAATTAGTCTCCTTCCAGTTAGTTTCATGCCTTATATAGCTACCAAACTCTGTGTCTCTTTGTGTCTGTCATGTATGTATGTGTACACAAACATATTCTTACTTGCGTGGTGGCATTTACTACAGCCACTCTGTGTCTATCGCAGCAGGTAAATGAAAATTTCTGGTGTTGTTTGCACCAGTGCAGGGAGGCACATACAAATCCAAATTCTGTATGTCCATCTGTAAATGTGTGTATTAGAATTTTGGTTAACTTTTTTTTTCGAATTGCTTGTGCATGGACACCTTAACTCCAATTGCCACCAAACTAGGTCATATAGGTGCACCATAGGGACTTGTATGTCATGGTATGGTTAAAGGCCACCTAATAAGGTCATAGGTCATTACAGGTAAACTTGTTCAGAGAGTGAAGGAAGGTGGATCATGAAAGCAGGAGACACGATTGGTTGGTCTATCATCACTTCGTCTAATTCCATTTCGTCTAATAACCACTTGGTCTAAAACCGTTTCGTCTAAAATCAGATGGTCTAATTGCCACTTAGGCTAATAACCACTTAGTCTATTGTCACTTGATCTAATAACCAGATGGTCTAATTGCCATTTTGTCTAAACCATTTCGGCGGCTAATATCCAGTAAGGTCCCTAATTTCCATTCGTCTAAATCTTTGGTCTACACCCATTTCGTCAATAATCCCGTGGTAGAATAACCATTTGGTCTAAACCTATTTTATCTAAACCCATTTCGTCCTATGATCAGTTTCGTCTAATTACCAGTTAGTCTAAACCCATTTTGTCTAAACCCATTTTGTCTAATGACCAGTTGGTCTAATAACCATTTAGTCTAAACCCATTTTGCCTAATGATCAGTTGGTCTAATACCCATTTAGTCTAAACGCCAAAAGAAGGTATATATGGCCGTCAATGAGGAAGATAATCATCAATCTACACTACAGACGGTACCCAACTCAAAGAGGTCAGGGACTTCAGGTGCCATTGGGTCCTATGCTGCCCACAGCAAGACTTCCTGTCACGAAAAGGACAACCTTGAAATGAATGAAATAAACTACACCACTTCTGGCAATCTGGTATCTCCAATTCAGCCAAGCAGAAGTTCTTTAAAGCGTGTACAGATGGTATCCTGTTATATGGAGACCTGGACCATGGCACCTACACCAGACTTTTTATGCGAGTACAAAACACACCCTGGCCTGAGCACATGTCCAAAGCAGTGTCCATCTCGAAAGGATTTAGTTTCTAAGTCCGTAGATGGGTGGACTATTAGTTCTTATATAAATTGATGCCCTGACAGAGCAGAGGTGGAATATCGTTCCTTAGGGATAAGTGTCCATGTCCAACAGGGACTGCAAGTACTTAGGAATTAGAAATAATAACTGTAGGAAATAACTAATAAAACAGCTTTTTACACAAGTGTGGAATTCTGTTTGTTTGTTTCACTTCTTTTTCACTAAAAAAAGAAAGAAAAAAGAAACCCCTCATGAATTTTTGGCATAAAGTCCATTTGCCACAAAATGGCCGACTCGGATAGTCAGTATCAGTCATTTTTGTCTTGCAACAGTTTAATAACACAACTACTGCTGTCAACTACAATTAAAACAGCTTTTTACCCAAGTGTGGGATTGGTTTTGTTTGTTTACGCGTTGTTGTTAAACAAAACAAATTTACCATTTTCGGGGTTAAGGGGAAGAATCTGATCAAGAATTTCATAGATCTGTGCGTGCAACAATCACATAACACTGTTGCTACACTGTGACCATGGGCCTAAGGACTCGGAACATGATACTGGACTCTGAGCGAAAAAGTAATACGGATCATGCCGCGCGGATTGCTTCTTTCACCAGAAAATCATAGGGCTTAAGCCGGCCGCCAAGAAACAGTCATGTAGCTGGGTAAGTCAGGAAAAAAAAAAAAAAAAAAAAGTGTCCATGTCCAACAGGGACTGCAAGTACTTAGGAATTAGAAATAATAACTGTAGGAAATAACTAATAAAACAGCTTTTTACACAAGTGTGGAATTCTGTTTGTTTGTCTCACTTCTTTTTCACTAAAAAAAGAAAGAAAAAAGAAACCCCTCATAAATTTTTGGCATAAAGTCCATTTGCCACAAAATGGCCGACTCGGATAGTCAGTATCAGTCATTTTTGTCTTGCAACAGTTTAGTAACACAACTACTGCTGTCAACTACAATTAAAACAGCTTTTTACCCAAGCGGGGTTAAGGGAAAGAATCTGATCAAGAATTTCATAGATCTGTGCGTGCAACAATCACATAACACTGTTGCTACACTGTGACCATGGGCCTAAGGACTCGGAACATGATACTGGACTCTGAGCGAAAAAGTAATACGGATCATGCCGCGCGGATTGCTTCTTTCACCAGAAAATCATAGGGCTTAAGCCGGCCGCCAAGAAACAGTCATGTAGCTGGGTAAGTCAGGCAAATTCCGACACTTTTTCAGTACAGATGTTCACTTTATCTTCAAGTTTTTAAAGAACCTGTTGATCCATGTACTGATCAGGATCCGTGTTCTTTTCATGCCAGATATCATACACGGATGCTGATTCTTTCTTTAAAAAATCACACCCCCCCCGTAGGCAGCCGCCAAATACTATTCATATATCAGTACAGATGCTCACTTTTAGCTTTATAATCTTCCGAGACAATCTTTGTTACCGAATCCGGCGATCCGTGCACGGATTGAGATCGTGTTTTAGTTATATTACTAAGTAGGCCGCAGGCTATGCCAGCCTGCTACCCCCCAACCCAAATAATCCCGTATCCGGTTAGGCCTACAGAACGTCCCAAAAGGGGGTTTACCCACTGGGATTTACACCCCTCAAAATTTAAGCGAGCACCCCACCACTTGCCACCCCACTCCTAACTCTAACAAACTTGATATTGTGCTATAACGAGGTGCCACAACCTAGGTACTCACGTCAAAAGTTCTCCATGAGTACAACAGCAAAGCATCAATCCTTTAAGCTTACTTGCCCTAATTAAATTTCACAAGATGTCGGCCCAATACTTACCTCTTCTTGTTCTTAGCCTGTGGGCCATGCATGGTCAGCAGTTTGTGTTAGTCCGTGCATGTGTAGGGCTAAGCCTTAAACTGGACCCCAAATGGCGGCAATAAGCCTCTCTCGCTGGTATAGCAAGATTGTGTAGCATTTTCTGGCTGGGACATAGTCAAAATTTGGTGAAAAAATAAAATGTCTATGGACAGACAATGGGACATGGCCTGGTTTGGCTCAAAACTAAAAAACATCTTAATGGACATAAGCAAAAGGATGGGTGCTGGGGCGCCATCTATTGTTTGCTGGACATAGCCACTTTTTCCACAGAGAGAGAGAGTTCATATCCATGTTCACTTGTACCATTATCTCATTTGAGCAAAATTGGACAGGAGTCAGTTCTGGCTCTAAGCCCTCCCCGATATAACCACACTGTTAAAAATAAAAATGTAAAAAGCAGGGTTTGACTGGCAGCGGGACTCAACACAAAACGTGCATAACGTAAATAAATGGGTCCATAAAAAATGCGAAACTATGCAAGGAAACCACAGCTTTACGTTGTGTTAGTTTTAATTGTTTAAACAATGTCAATAATTTTCTCCTTACATTATTTTAACTGTATATAGCTATGACATTTTACAAAATTGATTTACGGCACCCACGTGGATGTAAAATATATTTTAGGCAAGATTCAAGGAACAACAACATAAAAGGAATGGAAAAACAACGAAGGAAAATAATATGTTAATCAGCATACAATGTTTCATATTGACAAAATGCATATTCAAATGTCATGTATTTAATCATGAGTCATGAGTATTTTTATACAGTATCTTACTCAGATTCGAACAGGGCATTAAGATTACAAGTCCTATCAGTGTACTTTAAGTTCACACACTAGTAGGTAACATTTGAAAATTAAACTTTCTAGACTTTAATGCAGGGGTTAAAGATATAAGGCAAACGCGAAATGCGAAAATTTTTATTGCTTTTTGGACCCATTTTATTTTTTTTCGGCCGCTGAAAACTTTTTGTGTGAGGTTTTTTTTTAAAAGATTTCCAATTGAGTAAAATCGAAATAATTAATGATAATAATGATTAATAATTATAATAATGCGTTTACAAAACACATTGTAAAACGCAATGTGCGAACGGTCTTCTGAGACAAACTTGTTTTTAGTGTTGTTGTTGTTGTTTTTTCTTGGCCTATATTCGCACAGTTGTTAAGCATGAAAATAAGTACCTGAATATTTGGGAGGCGAACGAGATGTACTACGGGGATCCGTAAGAAGGTCTATTTTTTCAGAGTTAGTCCACCCAAAAAAATTTTTTTCAGGCCATGATCAAATGAAAGGATAGGCTTTCAGATTTAATATTTTTAATAATTTTGATTTCTTTTTTAATTTTTAGCTTAGGAAAAAGCTTTTTTCAAGAAAAAGTCCTTCAATTATTCTAACCATTTTGGCCAAAATAGCCAGTCAGATCTCGAATGCTGTGTATCTGCTATTTATTAGATAAGAAATAAGACGAAAGACAAAAGAAATGATGCAACACACCAAAATACATTTTAACATGACAACACTGCAACAATGTTCTGTGCCTTACAAACAGAATTATGACAAGCATAAAATATGAAAGGTCAACTACATTCTTCAACATATCACAAATTTAATTTTTGAAATGTGTGGAATTGGCAATGTTTAAGAAAAGCTATGTAAAGGTTGAAATCGGGAAATAATATGTGAAACGTGTCATTGTCTTATTTATATGTAATATGGTGCCCTCTGTTTATACATGATGCACTAGACAAAATGAGGAGTAGAGAAATGGGCATTAGACGAAATGGCATTAGTCGAAATGATTTTAGACAATCTGGTTATTAGACCAAAGTGGGCAGTAGACGAAATTGAATTAGACGAAATGCTTTTAGAAATGGTGATTAGACAAATTGGGCAGTAGACGAAATGGCATTAGACAAATTCGGTTATAGACGATCTGATGATTATACCAAGTGGGTAGTAGACGAAATGGCATTAGACGAATGGTTTGTAGATAACGTAGTGTTATACCAACTGGGGAAAATTATACGAAATGTATTAGCCGGCGTGGTGATTAGACGAAATGGGATTTAGTCTAAGGGTAATAGAACAAAATGAAATTAGAGTATGTGGGTATTAGATAGTGATTTTAGAAAAAATGGAATTAGATATCTAGATATTAGACGAAAGGTATTAGACGAACTGGCAATTCCCCGATTGGTTTGAGAAAGCATGGCTGCCACAAACGCCAGAGAGGTTATGTGGATATGCGTGGGTTAAAAACTATTAATATTATTATTATTATCGAAATCAGAAAAGGTGAAGCGCATACGTGAAAATGCCTGAGTACCTTTATGCCACATGTAGACACAGACATGTAAATGGTACATTGCATTTATTTAGTTTAGGCCGGTCATAAATTTTTATGTTTGTGCAAAGCTCATCAGGATTTGTTTTTTTAATTTATTTGTTAAAATTCATGCTTCAGTTTTATACAAAACTGAAGACACTGTGCCGAATCATCTATCCTTTGATGTTTGACTTTAAATTTACGGGCGGCTGTTGATAGTGTGTGTCAATTCTGTAGTGTGGTCATGGTATATCATCGGACGGATGTGAAACAGGAATTGTTTCACACAGCAAATTCTAGATAACATCACCTAAGGCATTTTATCAATCATTGTTTTGTGCAGAACCATTTCTCTTGAATTATTTTCAAACACGACATTAACTTCAAAATTGTACTTGATTCTCCATTGTGACGATGAATAATTTACACAAAACACTCGCCTCGAGCACTGTACTTCTGGAAATGCGGTAGTTATAGACATTCTGCGTGGATATCAGGTAGAGTATGAGGGGGGACAAATCTCAGCTATTTTTCTTATGCTGCCAGAGTTGCCAACAAGGAGTCCATTTTGAACACCTGGCACCTAAAAGCACGCATGTTTTCTAAATGCGCTGGCAGCTTTGAGATGCGCAATTAATTAACGATGGCCTTATTGAAATTGTTTTATAAAATATGCCATATTTTGTGGACGTAAAGGTGCCCTTTGTGACCCCCCCCCCCCAGTACCTGGAAGTAGTATCATTTGATATCAGATGAAAGGCCGTATTTTTTCATTGTCATCCTGAAATTTCAGATTCCAAATCCATTTCTTTCCCAAGATACAGACAAAATAGCCATTTTAATCGGTTAACCATCAATATTAGCACAACCGTGAATAGGGTGGAATGTGCTTTATCGCTTCTACTATAAAAAACGCAAGTTGGTTTCCCACGATACTGGTGGTAAGTGTAATGCAAGGCCAAGTTCTTCTCATATCAGATAGAAAACATGGTACACATAAATCGGAAAAACACCTTTGGATGGTTTTAAAGGACACTGGAAGTCGCCGAGGGGGGGGGGGGGGCAAATTTAATTGGGAAAAATGAGGCAGTGTATGGATGTCCAGATGTATTTTATGTATGTGCAAAAATGTAAACTCCACCCATATTAACCCTGTACATAAGTGGTTGCTGTCTCTCAACATCTTTTGATCAATTTTAATGGTACATCTACATCTTGCTGTTACTCGCTCAATGCCTTTTCAGCAACTAAACGAGGATTGTGGTGTGGTACGTGTCTCAATTGGTGGATACTAGTGCAAAGTGCTCAAATATTTAACAATGGGTTGCAAGTAAAAAAAAAAAAGAATCAGCTCTATTTTTTAGGCACTGATTGGCTTCCTTGAACTGCTCCACAGTGGGCAGCTCAATGATGCTTTTGGGGAGCGCAATCCCAGTCCCGTAGGGTTTTGTAAGAAGCTCTATCTTGTACTATCAGAATTGAGCTGAGTCGCATTAAATCTATGGTCTGTGGGCGTGTAGAACGTTGTCTGGGTGAATATAATCTGGGAATTGTATGGCAACCTGATGATGGACGACCTTATGAAGCAGTTGTTCGGCGGGGCTTGCCTGCGTCTCTCCTCCAATAAGGTAATTTGGATGCTATGATCCTTGGTTAGTCTCACACATGTAACCCAATGGGGGTGAAGTCAAAGCTATATCGGTCATGTTGTGGTGAGTATGTGGGTCCTGATTAGGTTAAACATTTCTCTAGAAGTGATTCTGTCATTGCAGTACGTCTGAGAATTCAATGCAATACCATCATTTGCATACTCGTGACCCCTATATGAACTGCTACCCATAATTAGTAATGTGTACACTCCGAATTCTGCATGATGTTAGTTACCTGCCTAGGCATTTCAATACTTTTTTTTTTTTAAATTAACTTGAATATGTGCATTTCTTTGGTACAGATATATTAAGCAACACAAGGATGGTGCCATCAGTGGTTCGATTAAATTCCTAGGCTCAAGATCAAAGAAGGGTAGTAAGTATTTCAGTACTTGACATAGACTTTTTGCAAAACATTAAAAATCATGTGTTCTAATATTTCTGATGCTGCTACAATTCCATTTGATGAATAAAGTTCCAATTTCTCAGAGAAGTGAGGGTGTTTATTAAGTTTGAAGATTTGAATATTTCTCTTTGGCCATTGTTTCTCAAAATAACTAGTGGGTGGACAGGGTAGGAAAGACATTCCCTCCAAAGTAACAATGAATTTTCCCACTTCTCCGAAAAAGCGCTTTTATATACCTCTCAAATTTTGTCCAAAGGTAAAGCCAAGAAAGGAAAAGAAGCCGACCGCATGACACAACAGGAGTATGAAGCCTTGGTTGTATATAGCAACTCGCCAATACAAGTGTCGCTGATTGAGACGCCCAATACTAACGTCAACAAAGTGGCTTTACAATGCTTCATAGGTAAGAGAGTGTCTGATGTTTAAACAAAACATCTATTTTAGCTAATTTATAGACAAAAGTACCCTCTGAGTGCTGCAGGTGTCCAGTTAAAATGTTATTTTTTTTCGGCCTAATTACACATGTTCTCACTGAATTTCTTGATAAGAAAAGTGAATTGACTTTGAAATGTGACCCTTGACCTTATTAACATATGCGGATTCCCAATTTGCAGCTATGAGCCAATCTGGATTCCAATTGTAAAATTTCATGAGACTCAAATGTCAATTTACACGGATACACAGACATGCATAGACAAGAGCACGTACACTTGTACGGAGCTCATTTTATAGTCCCTGTTGAACTTGTGCAGCAGGGAAAAATCAGATCTACCAACCCTGATGTGTTTGGTCTGTTATGAAAAACAATGAATGTTTTTGTTATATATTTTTTTTAACCATCAGCTCTGATGCAGATCATGGGAGACTATCCCTTAAGATTGAAGTCCAATGTGGACCGAGAAACCGCCATCTATCAGTGCGTAGTGACCATTCTTAAAGCTTGCCTTGATCACCCAGTGCTCAATGATGAAGTGTATTGCCACATCATCAAGCAAATCACCATCAACACCAGCCCCAAAAAGTAAGCCTAATTAAACTCTAGAAATCAGAAAGTCCATGCCTTAAAGAATTAACATTTCTCTCGTAATTTGGTTTGGGTCTATTGTTCAAATTTCCCTATTGCTGTATTAATTAAGGAATTTGAATCATAGACCTATAGATAACTAACACTCCAGTGCCATAGAACCCAGATAGCTTAGACGGGGTAAGAGAACCCCGGCTTCTCAGTTGAAGGTCCTGGGTTTGATATGCTGGGCCAAACATTGATTTTATTTTCTCTGCCATCTCTTTGGATAGATAATGCATGATAAGTGTCAAGAGGAGGCCATATGAAGGATTTATTGGGGGTGGGACTTAGTAAAAAGTGGGCCTTTTTTGGTGAAGTGGACCTAAAAAAACCCACTAAAAAATGACTTCCTTGTGGAAATTTCTCTACAAGTTGGACTTTATAAAAAAGTCAGCAAAAAGTGACCCAGTGGAAGAATTGTGGGATCAAGTTTTTAAAATTGAATATTTTATGCTCAGTAAAAACCCTCGAGCAAACGCTTGCAATCCCTGATTCTAAATATATGGACAATGTTTTCCTCTTTCATAGATCTAGTTGTACTCAAAGGCCTGAGGTTCCTTGTACCTTATTCCTCCTTCTCAAGTGCACTGAGACAACTGAAACCGACTCAATAAGCAGTACCTGACCACCTTCACGCATTCACCAACCACAGTTCCATCAACATCCGCATGATGTGCGTGCATAACCTACGCCAGACATTCAAGTAGGAGGGCGCAAGGCCATGCTGGCATGGATGAGTCAGTCAGATTTGGTAAGATTCACATACTTCATATCTTCAACATTTGATGATGTGTACACACGTTGCCTGACAGTGATACGATATTACATGGTGAGGACAAGCCAGAAGAGTTGTTCATTGCTGTTGGTTAATCATCATCATTGTTGCAGGAAATCCAAAATGAATTTAAATGAGACCATACACAGCTTGCCAAAATGGTACCCTCTGGGAGACCTATATATCAAAGGTATAGGATTTAGGGTTAATTTTACCCCCTGATCATGCCAGCTTATTTATCAGCACGAATCACTATTTTTGATTGGGTCACGTGGAAAGTAATTCATGCAATGAGCAAATCAGAGATACTGGAAGAATTTGGTCAGTTTACATAGAGATATAGAAGCCCTATTTAGTTGACTGTTTCAACCCTATGGCTATTTCTTGTTGTCCTATAATTAGCCAATCTACGAGTGTATCAAAGTGGTAGGTGCCCCGTGGGGGGGGGGGGGGTATCATCAAAAAATCATCACCATTCTAATTATTTTTTTATCTTTCCCAAGAAAGACCCATGCAAATAAGAATGCACGCACGTATTTGACGAAAATGTTGTCTGATTATATCTGCTTGGAACGCATAAGAACACTTCAAACAGAATACTTAACCAGTGTATCCAAAAAAAAACTCCCAACACTTTGTGACGGCTCCAGACGTTTTGGAAACAAAAGCAATGTGACTCTTTGTTGTCAGGTAATGAAAGTACAAAAAATCATCAAACAAGTTTCGTGAACTAGAAGTTCATCCCACCCTGTGTTTTGAACTTCTGATGATGAACTTCTAGTTCGAAAGCTTTGTGATTTTTTATGGCCTGTTAACTGTTGTTGTACTTTCATTATTCTTCATGGAATCTCGAAAGGATCCAGGCCATCTCTACAGCTTGTTGCTGTTGGTTGCATTCTCTTGCTGTTTACCTTTGTTGTAAGGTAAGGATTGAGACGGTTAGCTAAATGTCTCTGCAAAAGTCATAAAGGTAGAGTCAATATTTTTAAGATATGAACTATAAATCAAGTAACCTGCAGGACCCATTTAACCAAATGAGGCGCTATTAACTACACATACATGTACTTACGTTTTGCGCCTCAGAACCACCATATGCATCAGCTAGTCCTTTTTTTTTAAGACAGGTACTTGGCTACAGATATTAACATATGAATGTTTTCCATTGGTAATGAACAGCCAATAAACATGCATTTTAACGCACTTAAACAGATGGAATTAGGAATATTATGATCAACAAACTCTTTTGTCCAAAATAGACAGCTTTGGATAGAGCTATAAATCATTCATCCTCGTTTTGTGTTGGCACACAAAATTGTCTTAAACCCAAAATTGAATGACAGAATGAATATACTGATAGTGAGTTTTGTGTTGAACACATATGTTTTTACTTTCATAAAGTTAAATGTAATATTATTTTCAGTAACAGGTAAGTTGCAGCCCAACGCATTTATCATTTGTATTTGTAATTGAATTTGTCTAGGACTAGTCATAGTTTTATATTGTTTTGACAGTATTTTTTCACCAATAAATAATGTTTTAATCATTACATTTACATAATAATTATGTAATGCAGTTATTTGATCCAGTAGAAGTTGTTCTGCAGAAATTTGGGCAAGCAAAATAATGTTGATTTTGCAAACAATAATTGTATTTGCCATCTGTTTTTCTTCATTGCCAGTTTTGTGGTTACCAGCCCTCAATTTTTGTAAAATGTGTCCTGCAATTGACTTGATTTTGGGGTCATATCTCGAAAAACTATTGACTCTATCACGATGTGTTTTCACAAGGGACTAACGTGCTATCTTACATTACATGACACCAAGTGTTGCATGTTTTTTTTTTTGGACACCTGTAGAGGAGCAGTCATTTCTACTAGCTGCATCCATTTTCTACCAATCATATTGTATGCCTTCTTGATTCTCTGTAGTTGGGTAGATTTGTGCGTCGTCATCCGTTCATGTTACCAACAAACTTCTGATCAATCTCAAGGTGACTGGTAGTACGTGTTCATGACGTAGTGAATGACATCTGCAATGAATTGGGTATCTCCCAGCCAGGATCAGCATAACAAGAGTTTGGGCTCTTTGTCTTCACCATTAAGTGTGGTCAAAATGACATCACTCATTAGTTGTAGACCATATGGGGAAAACCATATTTTTTTTGGCTTGGGTATAGTACCTTTGCCTAAGTATCAGCAGGTGAACCCCAATTTTGCAAATTTTCAGCAAAAAAAATTTCAGTCAAACCTTAGTATAAATTGTTGTGGTTAAATTTGCTGACCTCTTGGGGGAGATGGCTTTAAAGGCAAACCAAATATCAGTGATTTGCTAACCGGACAATCAAACAAAATCATCAATATCAATTTTTGCATACTTTTACAAGATAGGTGCCTAACATACCCTACAAGTGATATAAGCCAAAATCTGATCTTTTTACTCACTACCCCAACCATACGGACACTTAGTACTACATTGAAATTGAATGGAGAATCATTTCTTCAAACCCTGCCATTTTCTTCTTTGTGGTGTCTTATGTTTGAATCAGTAGGAAAAAATAACTTAGAGAATTATACACACCTATTCTTCACTTATAGGATATTTTTAAACAGATTTTCTTTACAACTATTTGTGACTTCTGGTAGGTCACTAATAATGTCTTTAACTGAACTGATTGTGTCATTTTTCTTAAATTTTTTTCAACATTTCGGACAAGTTAGGGAAGTTTGAGATCCATCATAATTAAAAGTAATCCTCCAAGTAATCCTTAAAATCTTTAGGTAGGAAGCTCTGAGATGAGTTGGAACATTTTCAAGTCATACTTCATCTAGCCGGTGTCAATGAGTTGCCAGTTTTTAATTTTTCTTGTTGGATGAAGTGCATAAGGTGCTCGAATTATCACCTTAACTTGGTAATAATATCTTGGAAGGTTTTGAAGTCATCTCTTCTACGACAAAAGAAGTAATTGTATATAGATTTTGGCATGTAAACTGTGAAGCACTTCTTAGTGAAGAAGTCAGACTTTCAATATCGACCCACGTTGGATAAACATTAATCCGTGGTTTGAATGACCCATAATGAGATTAAGGCGTTCAGGTTAAAGGTTATCTAGGAGTCAAATGAGTCATTGGTACTTATGATACATATAATACTGAAATCATCATTCCATTTTAAATGTCATTGAAAGGTCAGTATAATCCAAGTTTACACCCCTTCCAGGGAGATTAGTTTTATTACTGTATTTTTATCATGTTCTCATTATATCTTGTTTAAACAGAAACCTCTCAGGGGCTTACAGACATCTTCCTACATCATGGACATCACACGCACTATGACAAACAAGATCAAGACATTGTCCTGGTCTGCAAGAAGGTCATATGGTATCTACCCATCAGCTAGACAATGAAGATATGTGCAGGTGATGACAGTCAGGTAGACTTGTACACCTATGGCTACCATCATGTCAGTCCAATTAAAACATGCAACAAATTGGAGAAGGCATAAAGGTGTATTTTGTAATTAGATTAGCATCGATCAAGACTTACAACACCAAGTATTCAGTGTAGTGTAAATCAACTTTTGCGCTACACGTATTCCTATAACATTCGCAGTGTGAAGAGTCCTTGCGTATTTGATCATGAACCAAGTATCGAGGTTTATCTGATTGTGTAAAAAATTAATGCAACCTTCTTGTGCTACATTAATTGATGAATTTTTCCAATGTGGTGAGAATGTCCATTGGGGGATGATCATATGCTCGATGCCAAAGATAGTTAAAAGGTTAACAGTGATAAAAGCTTGAATTGTTTTTCTCCACTAACCAAATGTATCATTAAAGTGATTCAAAATGGCTGTTTAGGACTGAGTCATAAGGGAGTTCAGGCTTAGAGTCAAGGTGTGTATTGGAGGACATTTAGGTCATTGCTGAGCTAAACAAATGGTTATTCACTAAAAGTTCAATATAAATTCCTCATCTGTTTTTTGATGGCAAAGGTTACATTGACTGAAAACAATGTAAAAGTTCCTCAGGGCTTCCTGCACCCCTGATGCTCTTGTGTGAACCCATATGCCTCCCTGTGTTGTTTTATAGATCGCCCCACTTTGTCCGTGGAGAACCATTGTGTAACTTGATGATGCAGACCTAACTGAAGACCAGATCCAAAATTTTCTAAACTGGCTTCCTTGCAGCTCAGGGCTTCTGACCACATGCAGATACCAACCATGTAAGAGGGATTTAGTAATGTCAATGGAGCTTATACCAAGCAAGTCAAGAATGATGAAAGCAAAACTGTATTTATTGTAACTATAATCGTCGAGCATATAATCAATGTACCTTTATAATTGCCTTTCAAAATAAGTTGTGTATTTTCGGAGAATCATCCCACTGAAAGATGAGAATTGATTCATCAAAGCATGGAGAAGCACAATCTGAAATTAGACATGGTGATTTAAGGTGGCATTGTTGCAGAGGTTTTTAATTGCCTTTGATAAGGTCACCTGGGTCAAAGGTCATTCAAACAGGGTCATTCAGGGTCATGCCTGTGTAAGAGTCTATCCCACTAGTCTAATTTTGATATGCGAATGTAAAAAAATGTGTAATTCTTTCACACCGCGGTAAACATACAGTGTTGTGCGTTAAAGCTGTGGTGTAATATTGACATTAAATTATTAGATTAAATCAATGTAGAAATGTGTTACTCTTAGATTTCACAAACACTCAACATGCCCATGGAATGGGGTAGGTTGGACCATAACCCAGAATTCTTACCAAATTAGATATTTCTTAGCTGAGATTCTCAGTTCCTGTATAGAAAGTATTGGCTATAAAATTGATGGTGTTGATGATTTGCCAAATCAAACTTGACCTGACGCGACGCACTTGTACAAAATAGAAATTTCTGAATGCATTTCGTACACATTTTTAAATCTATTGCTATGCCTCTAATTTTACAGGAGGATTTGCCTACACCTCCTTCCGTCGTCGATACCTGGAGAAGTTTGAGCTGAACAGTGTTTGAATTGGATCCATGAACAGAGGCCGGTCCAGAGCAGCATGACTACCCATGATGCCAGAGCAGAGTTTATCCACACGTTGATGTCATGGCCACTGTTTGGATCAACCTTCTTTGGAATAAAGGTAGGCAGCTTTGAGAATAAAAGGTGTTATTTTCCTAATTTGATAATGTCCGATTTTGCTTTCAATTGGGTGTATGGTATTGCACCAGCAAATAATTATTAACAGTGCATGTGAAAATGGTAAAACATTTTGCAGCTTCCATTTCTTGATTTTAGTTTTGTGACAGGTTTGTGGCAACTTTGTTCATGTTCTTAACAATCATCGACAACTTAGTTCATGTATTGAACAATTGTTATAAAGCTCCGTATTTCTTACATGCATCACACCATCAAAACAAATCTGCAGCATTTTACAAATATACCAACAGACCGTAATGTACCGACGGAACATCACTGTACGGTCGGGGGCACATGCCCCCCTCTGGCTACACCCCTGGTTGTGACCAATCGGCAGGGAATACTCACGAAATTAATACCGTACATCAAAGGTACTCTTATACTTTAATCAAGTATCTGGTGGTTAGGTGTAGAAACTGCCCCTCTTTGGTAACTCTGGTTTAAAATACCCTTATTATTACTATCATGTTACCTTTCAGAACATATCTGATAGCCGTATGAAAGGGGAGTGTATCATGGCCGTCAACAAGAATGGGGTGCATTTCATCAAATCAACACATGTAAGTATAATGGGCATATAATAGACTATAATAAGTGTGTCATTAGTGAAGCTTAAAGAGATGCTGGCACATTTTGAAGAGAGTGTGCCCTCAATGTTTCAAACCCATATTTTTGCATGGTTGGAATGCTTTTACACGTGTTAACTCTCACCCAGAGGGCATTTTGAATCAATCCCATAATGCATTGCAATGTGCCTATACTGTACTAAACACATGTCAGTAGGGATAAAAAGTGTTCAAAAAGTTTAAGAACCACAAGATATTTCATGATCATTCTAAAAATTCCCCAAGTACTAGCGCTTTGTGGGCTAAAATGAGTGTAAATGTCAGGATTTTTATGTGTTGAGAATAGGATTTTAGTGAGATCACATGACTTTATTGGGGTGAAATTTCTCAAAACTGGTGCATTGTGGGATTGACTCAAAACACCCTCTGACTCTTGCCTGATATGAATGTCTGAACCTTTAAGTGTAAATGCAATGAGTTTGTAATAAAACCACTCTGGAATGGTTTATTCAGAAAACCTAGGTGCATACTGTTAAACCACAAGGAAATACACATTACAGTTGATTCCATATGTATACGTACTATTTGACTGATCCGTCACTTTGTGGTTATAGAATCAATGAAAATGTGTTCTTGATGTTCATATCATAATTGAATTTTATATAGAAGCTTGGAGAAACTGACGAGCACAGAATTAAATAAAGACAAAAAAAAACGGTCTCGAACCCGGACCTCCCACCATCTAGGCGCGAGAAATACCACTGGGACACAGAGGACTGTTTATGTGGATACCAGAGAACGAGCACTAATGTATTTCAGTCTTTATTTCAGAGTTTCAAGCGGCCGTAATTATATTATATATTTTTTATAATTTTTTGTAATTGAATTTTAACACATTTGGTGATAAAAATTTATAATGCATTTACAATAATTATTTTGCAATTTTTTTCTTACAGAAACTTGTGGAGACTATAATATTCCGCAACATAATCTCCACCAGACGTCTGAAGTCCAAGTCCAAGCTGTACCTGGAGATGAAGTGTGGCAACTTGATGAGACAGAACATCATCAGGATGGAAACAGATCAGGTATGATATCAATTACAGAGATTCTCTTGTGTAGAAGATTGTCAATATGAGTTGACCCTTTGGGCCCTGTATCAATATTTTCTTCAAAAATGTGAAGTTTAGGTATTTTCATGACTGTATTGAAAATCAGCATAAATGCATTCAAATGAGTACAAATAATCCTTGTCTTAGGTTATTGGTTTTTGAGATTGCTTCTATGGTAATTTGGGAAGCCATCTCAAAACCTCTGACTTGTGTATCATTACCGATAAAGAGTCTACCAGGGTATCAAGGTGTATGGTCCCGACTATCCTTTCCTTGTGGAAATTTTGACATGAGAAGTTTCCATTCATACATGCATCCATCATTCATTCAATCTACCAATCAACCATCACACCATCCAATCATCCATTCATCTTTCCTTCTACACTTTGTAAAGGCTTCTTCTTTTTGATTGATTTAAAGCCTACATGATCATGTCTATCTATGTGTGCCTGCCAGTCTATTTGATCAGCAATCCATCCACCCGTCTATCCTCTGTCTATCCATGCATCTAATCTATTAATTCTTTGTGAATGAGTGGGGGACATTATGGTATATTCAGAAATTTTAGGCCAAACGCCATCTAGCAGTTACTACTAAAAATGCTTAAAGGCAAAAGGCTTCTTTTTCCATAGAAATAGGTAGGAAATTGCCAAAGGTAGTCAGAGTAGTTCTTGAGTGATGGGTCGGAGGAGTTGTACATGGATAAGAGGTCATTTAAAATGCTGCTGCTGTTTCCACACTATTTTTGATCCTTGCAGAATGGATCATATGAGATGTTCAGGGATTCAGCAGTTAATTTTTACCATTGTTGCTCTCGTATATGTTGACCATACCAACCAAGTTTCTTGACCATACAACCATTTCCATAAAATTGCCTTTTATGGAAAAGGTTTTTGTTTTGGGAAAACACATTTTGTGGAGCAAAAAGATAAGTAAAAGGCACTATCAGTAATTTGCTAAATCAGAAAATCAAAAAAATTATCAAAAATCAGATTTTTGCATCTCTGTAAGAAGTAAAGGTACCCTAACATACCCTTCAAGTGATACGACAAAACGCAGACTAATAAGGGCATAATCAGTTATTTTAGTCATTACTATCCCTACAGACACTTACTACAACACATAATTGAATGGAGATTCATATCTTTGAATACTGCTGTTTTCTTCCTTTTCTATCAGTTTTTAAGTTGGAAAATAAATTATGAGAATTCTACAGACTTATCCTACATTTTTAAGCTTTACCCTGCAAATTTAAATATTTTGAATCTTTTGAGCAGATCACTGATAGTGCCTTTAACCTTTGGGACGTACCTATAAATGCCACACTTTAATTTGTATTCAGCCCATAACTCGGCTGGTTCTCGGTGGTCCTGGTGAAACACCAATTAAAACCAGTAAACTCTTTGTCTATTTCTCCTCCAACAGGGTGAAGAGATTGCAACACTGATCAAACGATACATTGATGCTATGCCAGGACCACCAAGGACGGAGAACATACCTACTACTACACCCCAAACACAAGTACCAAATATATATGCAGAGCCCCCATCTAGGCAGGATCCTGCCCTGAACCTACAAGGACCCTCCTACAATCCTGAAGACGTAGCCCACCTTCGCTATCCAAGACCCAGCAATGTTCCCAGTGGATCAGAAGGCAGTTCCAGTCATGAAGACCAATTCAAGATACATCTTCCTCCTACTGCCGAGGCGGATGTCCACCAAGATGACAAACGTATATCCGTGTTGGATGGCAGAAAGACCTATTCACGTCAGCGACATGAGCTTGCTCAACTACAAGAACAGCAGACCACTGAGCAGAAGCAGCAGCATGAAGAGATACAAAGACAGCTTCGAGGACGCTTTAGCATAAAAACCCAACAATTGCCGCAACAACAGCAGTATCGGCGACAAGCATCTGATGTCCCAAATGGTAATGTCCCCAGTGGTAATGTTGGTGATCAGCGTGCCAGCAGTCAGAATAAGGGACCATATGGGGCTAAGGGAGGGGAGGGTAACATCTTGAGGAGGGGGCTATCTCGTGAGCCACGTAGTCCGAGACCAATGTCAATGCCCTCTGCAAGTGCTACAACTCTCCCTGAAGGGTTCAAAATCAACCTTCCACCATCCGAGTATTGAATAGGTTAATGATGAAGGTGACAGTGGCATCACCATGGAAACATGATTTCAATGGCCGATATGATTGATAAAAAGGTACAGCACAGCATGCAATCTGTCAAAGAGAATTTATCATTAATTTTAATTGTATGCCAACTCCCAACAATGTTTTTTTATGGACCTTTTCCTGATAACATACACTGAAAATTTGATGTAATAGGTGAGAAAATATCTCATGGATAGGTCATGAGAAATCCATGAGAAATTTGCTCACATTCATGAGAAATTTTCTCACTTATTACATTACATTTTCATCATATAAGAATAGAGGTCCATTCTAATGGGAGATGGGTAGAAAATTTTTGCACACAAAGTGAACTGAATAAGGTGTTCTCAACTCTAATGGGAAATACTGAGCAGATTTGATGAAAGTGTTTTTAATTATTGAATAGACATTTAAATATCTGACTTCTGTTTTGCTTGGGCCATGGCAAGTGATACAGAACCCTTAAGAACAGTACAGCTGCCTTAATGAAAAACAAATTAAGAACATTGAAGGAATATACACGATGTATTAAGACTTGAAGCTTGTGTTTAATAATGTAAATATTACTGTTGGCTAATTATTATCCAGTTGTGGATTTCTCAATTACTAGAGTCAAGTTTTCAGAACAGTTCAGTGGGTAAAACACAAAATAGCCTCTGCATAAGTTACTTTTTTCATTTCAGTTTCAAGAAAATAGGTTTTGTGTTGGAAGAATGTTGAGCAATTGTAAGAAATCTTGGGAATTCTGCATTTTGATCTTGGTGTCAATTATATCAAGGCTTATGCTTGAAGTTATTTTCATAATTCTGCCAGTTTTTGTGTCATCTGCTATAGTAGGAAGACACACATATATTGTTTTTAATTTTTCCCAGAGTGGGGCATGAAATGTCTACTTATTGATGTCCGTATTAGCCAAAAGACTTAACAGTTTGAGATATTAATTCTGTACAGTACTGATTGACACAAACTTGGTCACATCGGGGGGTCACATGTATCTTGGGAGATTTCGCTAGAACCCATCTAATCAATCTTGACCCTGGAACATGTGACATAAGCTTGAAAAGGTAAAACTTGAAACATGCTCAAATGATGGAGAAAGTTACCACTATCCCTGGTAAACATCCAATGAAGTCAGTGGTGACAACCCCTCCCTCTCTCTGTGGTGTATGTATATAGGGTCGAAGGTCAAAGGATCAAACATCAAACATGCTGAAATTATTTTAATGTCTATGCCATTATGTCTGTCTGTTGAAAGCATGAAACAAAAGTTCAGTGAAGGCCCTAGGAGTGACCTAGAACATAATAAAGGAAGCTTCCTGAGGGGTTAGGACAGTAGGCAGAAAATAATTTTTCCTTTTTTGCTATTTTAGTGCATATTTCTAGAAAAATGTCACTTTATTTACTTAACATGATGGTCAGCAACACACATGTTCTGTTTGACCTTATGAGAAATTGTCCCTTTTAGAAGAATTTTAAGCAGTAGAAACACAATTTTGACAACTGATATAAGTAGGGGCATGCAAGAGTTATTACCCCTGTAAAAAATGGTATAGTGCCCTCTATTGCCCAAATCATTACACTGAACTGATTTCTTTTACACCAATGTTGACTGAAATATATGCATTTCCCTTCTGAGAAGAGGAATGCTCCAAAATACCTATTTTAGCACCCCTAAAAGATGAAATGGTCTCGACCAGTGACCCCAGGTCACACCCTGTCGACCATAGCTCTTCCTCAATTCCGTTTTGGCAGCCTTACCAAACGGACGCATGTTTTTTTTTTTTTTTTTTTTTTAGCCAAAACGGAATTAAGGAAGAGCTATGGTCGACAGGGTGTGACCTGGGGTCACTGGTCGAGACCATTTCATCTTTTAGGGGTGCTAAAATAGGTATTTTGGGGCATTCCTCTTCTCAGAAGGGATCGAAATGCATATATTTCAGTCAACATTGGAAAGGAAATCAGGCTTCAGTTAGATGATTTATAAAACATAATGTGTTTTTGAATAATTTCCATAGAGATCTGGGTAAAACTAGAATTTTAGAAAAATCATGTTTGCCAGCTATGAAATTTTGTACAATTTGCACAGGATATAGCTGGTGGCCATAAATAATTTTAATCATCAGTTGTCAAAACAGTATTGCCTTCATTGATTATAGGTTATTAACTGGGCATGTACTTCTTGTGAGGAAAATGGGACAATTCATTGCACACATGCTGAGATTTTGATGCATCTAATGCACAAACTCCACAGGAGCGAGTGCATTGGATTAAACCTCAAAATTCAGTGCAAGTGCATTTATTCCTCCCATATTTTGAGCAAAAGTAAATGCATATTTATTGACCCAATTCATACACGACAGAAAACAAAAGAATTTTCCTTAATTAGTAATAAACAGTAGTTTAAAAGATATAATTTCCCATGGAAATTAAAGACAAATTACCCCATGAGAAAATAAATCAGTCCTGCGCAACGCATACGAAAGCACCTTATGCAGTGCGGAGAGTGCAACTTGACATTTTCAATCCACTCATGCATTTTGTTAACAGCTTCACTGATTTGCTGCTGTATATGTGCAAATACGCAGAGTGTATGAATATTTTTTGTTCTATTCTGGTTTGGTCACAATAAATGAGACTTCCAAACAATTTTATGTATTTTAAAAATATTAGCATAGCAAACAAGTCAATGATAATGTATTTGTAGCTAAAGGAAATATCCATGGTTGTATTTTATTTTTAAAAAATGAGGATGTGTACTCTCTTAAAGGCTGACTCAGAGATTTCGAAATATAATTTTTTGGTGTAATAATTAAAATTAGTCAACTAGGACTAAGGATAGTAACCTAAAATGCACAATTCCAAAGTTTGAGATGAATCTGATCTTTTGTTTTGATGCAGTAAACATTTATGTACAGTACTACGTGCCATAGGATACCGTGTATAACAAAAATTCCGGATCCAGAATTTTATAACAAAGTTGTGATTTTTTATATGAAGAACTTCGATTTGATCTTAGCTATTTCACACAGTGACTAGTATGTGGACACGCATTATGTATATGGAAAAAAAAAAACATGATTTCTTTGAAAATTGAGGGTGCCCTCATCTGGAAATCTCTGAGTCAGCATTTAATAATGGAAAGTATTTAATGATACAATGTTTCATGAAATCAGTATATTTGAGATTTTAAACAGAACCTGTACATATTGTAAAATTTGAAAATGACCAAAGATTTAGATATTTACATTATATTTATATAACTCTTGTGTTTTTATGTAAAGATAGATCACCGTCCAATGACAGTGTACTATGTTAGCAGAATTTTACCTGTAGCCTATTTCACAGTTTATTACTACAAAAATATTTTGTTTAATCTGAACAATAACTGCTGAGGATATGTGTTACGATCTGGGAAAACCCACCACATGGTGGGAAATTTATATTTTGAGTTTTTACTATCACTGTGGAGTTTGAAATATTAAGTTTCCATAACTGTTTACTTCTTTCTTCTTTGATACACACATCAAAAGTTACGCCTTACACAATCTGACAAAAAATAAAATACAGTATAACAGATTTTAAGCTATTTTCCTAACTGTCCTGTGCGACATGTGGCGGGTTTTCCCAGATCACATCACATATGGTTAATTTTAAGTGGAGACCAACGAGATGGAGTCAAGGCAATAAAAGTGTACGGGGAGTTAATTTTGTGCTTGGAAGTAGCTTGTGGTTCAGAGATTGGTGTAAATTAATAATGCAAGAGCTTCGTTAATTATGCACTTGATTCTGTATTACTCCTTGTTTAGACTGCTGAATTTATCAGGGTCACCAGTAACACGGGTGTACCTGGTTCTTGGGGGTTAACGTACTGTATCAGGAAGTAATCATGCTGTTAGTATATGTACTATATGCAATGAAATTGAAGGTTAATAAAACCCTAAGGTACTCCAACTCCCTCCATGATGGTGACAGTACTTACGACTTCCCCTTTTAAACTAGCTTGATATCCACTGAGTGTTTTTAAATAAAGAAATAACAAAAGTATAAAATTCACAGATTTCAACCAAACCATTCTTTTAGTGTCTTAATATCAT
>JAMKCH010001506.1:0-42052 GCA_023653785.1 Ophioderma brevispina
CGCAGTATTTTTTTCAGCATTAAATGATGTATTCTCGAGGTTACTTTATAAAATTTAATCCTAGCATATTATCACTGCTGAAAGGCTAAAATGCATTTCAAGTTGACCAGTATCAAATGATTTGTATGATATTTGTAGAGGATTTATAAGCAGTTAAGACAGTAAAAATCAAGAAAAAAATAAAAAACTATTACAGGTAGTCAAACAGTGTTTAATTTCATTGCTTGGAGTGAAGAACTCCTAAAATCAACCATTTCTTCCTCTACAATGATTAACTCTTATGTAACATCAACATTTTCAGAAGTGTTAAGCCAATGGCACTAGATTTCACTGATAGTGATGATGAACCCTGTACGTTATGTAACACACAACATGCTATCCCAAGAAACCATCCTACATGACATATAGTCTCTAGTCGTTCATATTAGACTCATACCAACAACCGAGTATTCTACACTCAGCATGTTTAGTGGCCCAGCACTGGGAAATGGACAGGAGCATGTCCCTAAAAAAAACCATGTCTGAAGCTATAAGTCGCCGTCACAATTTCCTTGTTCTGAATTGGCACCTACATAATATGTAGCTAGAGTTGATGCGTTTAACTTCATGTATGTATTTCCTTGCGCGTTGTCACCACAGAAGTTGAGGGTTAACTTGGCATGTATGTATTTTCTTTTGCGCGTTGTCATGGTTCTGTCTGATGGGAAGGTGGCATCAGTCTTGGACGCAGAAAAAGGAATACGACCGGTATAATATGAATGCAGCTAATGGTGATGCCAATAAAATCACAGTTTGTAGCCCCCATTTTCCAATCTGTTCAACTAATGGCAGGATCTAAGCTCTCATTGGGGTTTGTTATCCATAATCATGAGGGGAAAAGTTGCCCCTTCTCTCATGCCAGTTTGCTCTTTTATGCCTAGCCGTCTGAATCTCTGCCGAATTGTGAATGAGGAATATTCTTCTACTACAAAATGCCCATTTACAAACATCATCCTTTATGCTGCTGGATTTCCAGTAAAAGAGTAGCACCTTCATGAGCGTGTTTTCTACTGCCGCACGGCAAAAGCGGCTTTTGCTGACCCGCTATGGACGCGGCTTTTTCCGCTATCTCAGCTTTAATTCTATTGAGGCACCTACCGGTATGTGGCATGCTCGACTGCACTTACCGCTATCATGCTTTCCGACAGACCCTTGAGTGTTTTTTTACTGTAGGCCTTTACCACGTTACTTATCATACAGTGTTGAGTTCTTTGTATTCTTAATGGATGTTATCTATACCAGGACTAGTGTAAAGTAAGTACAAAGATTATAAGTTTCATCCTAAATTTTATTGATGTTGGATTCACTCTGATATGAAAATAATAGGCCTAACTGCTGATTATTTGTGACAACTCGCGTATCGGAAGTCGCATTACCAGCGGCGGCCTTGGCATCATTTCCGGCCCAACACGGCAATGCCGCTATCGGCTGTTCTACTGGTGAAATAGTGGTATGCAACACGCAAAAACCTTCTCAGAGGCAGTTTGTTTAGCGGTACTCTCTTCGCGCTTAAATAGCGGGTCGGGCTGTTTCTACTGAGCAGGATAACGGATCGGACCCCGCTTCCGACGCGGAAACGTGCCCCAGTAGAAACACGCTCAGACTGGCAGTATTAGCAGGGTTTACTCCACAGCTGATTGAGAGAGTAGATTATAATCACAGGGGACTTCAAGGATTTCAATGGATGCATCAACTGTTGCAAAATGTTAAAATGGAGCCCTATTGCCTCAAGCATACACGGACTGGCCTCTTGTTCAAGGCTGGTGGGCTCTGTAGTCAAAATATCAAGCTCTTTGTTCCTTTTAAAACAAAACTTTACATGGTATGTAGAACAGCACCGAGTAATAGGTATTTTTCCCTTGAACAGTATTTCCAAATTGACTCTCAGTTAAAAGGATAATGTTAAATAGAAATTACCTTCTCCACTATTTCTTACTTTTACCAGGGAAATTCTCTCCGATTAAAAATTAATTCTTTCAGAAGGATTTTTGTCAGAGAACATACCAGATCATGCCAACAGAAACCAGAAGGGGGTCCTTAATTTTGGGTAGGTATGTGCTACCCAGATTTGAGACCAAAGTAGATGGCAGCGCGACACACCAAAGCTACGTTTTCCAAAAAGTTTGGAAAAATAAGCACGGATGTACCCCGGATTACCTCAATTCTAGCTACTTTTGAGGTGTTTCAAAGAAAATTTGGAGCAAAACCAGGAATATGGCTTTGGACATGCATGAAAAGTAGGGTCTTGATCTGGAACTGAAATGGTCTAAAATGGTGTCAACCAGAACTGAAGAAGAGCACTGAACATGAGTGATCTCATGGGTGACGTCATACCTACTACCGCCCCAATTGCAAGACCCATATAGAAAAAGCCCGGTTTCTGTATCAGTGCACACGTAAGTATAAGAGAAACCAGAAATTGGCTGGGTCACTGAGCAATGATGGCCTAGGCGATTTAGACACACAGGGGTTGCACAAGAAATAACGTGTAGCAGAGAAACGACAGCAAGTACCATTTCACACTGTGGCTTGCTGTTTCTTTCGTAGCATAATGCTAGAAACTGAATGCCCTAAGCATGTCGTTTAACGTGGCCTACTTGATGTTGAAATGCATGCTTGAATAAACCAAAATGTAACTCAAAGACATCAACATTGAAATTTTTAACAACTTAGTTCTCCGGTAAGAAGGATAATACTTACTATCTTTCTTTGAGATGGCCAGCTCACGCAGTGTTGAAAAAAAAAAACCAAATATTCACTTGGCCAGATAATTTGCTATTCCAAAAAAAAATTGTCCCCCATAGAGGGCAAAATTTTTTGTTCACAAAATATCTGGATCCTGGCATCTTTCCATGAATTATCTGGAATTCCTGGCGCTACCTTCCGTAAATTAACCGGAATTCCAGACACTACCTCCATAAATTCCAGGAATCCTAAACTACCAATGTAAAAAAACATGGAATTTCCAGATGAATTATGGGTTAGGGTATAGAGGGCGTTGAAATTATTGATTTTTTGTGGAATTTACCTCTGAAAATTGTAAAAAACGCTGGAATTCCGTCACCCTCTTATACCTAAATGGCTGAATTCCCACCCCGTATTCTGGAATTCCAGCTTTTCAAAAGTGACAAAAAGTCTGGAATTCCGGCACATTTTTTTCTGGAATAGCCATAAACCGGCACCTCTGTATTACATTATAAATTTTATGGCGCTCTTACCATTTAAGCTAACAAGCCAGGGTTGGCAGAGGAGCGATGAATCTCTATAGATGTTAGGTCCGAAAAGGTTTCGGAGAGAGCAATATCCTTTTTTTATGGCCACAGTCAAAACTGTTTAAAGAGATACTTGTTCAATACAAGTATCCATGATCTGCTTATAATCTGGGCCTTGAGAACTCTTGAGGGTGTTAGCTGTTGGCAGCTAACACCTCAGTAAATATTCTAGTTTTCTATTTTTTTTTATTAAACAAGAATACATTCCTGGGTTACATATTACAAACACTAACACTCAACAACTTGATCAAGTCTAACATGTTTCTTAGATTCTCCTGGGCCAATGCAAGAGTGTTGTGCAGTAAATGACAGAAATGTACAGACATGAACAAGTCATTAGCTCAACTTGTCCAAATCTTTCCCAATGATGAGATGTCCTAATTAACTATTGTAATATGCAACATCTAAGCAGCTAAAATTTTAAAATGTAACAGACTGTATGGATTAAATATAGAATCAAATAGAACTTGATTGCCCTCGTTATAACACTTGAATTGTGGGGATAGTTGTTTTTTTAATATAATATTCTGACCGCATTCTGCATCTGCACGCATAGAAGCTCCCTAAACAAATCACATGCTTGTTCAAGCTCTTTACTTTTTCTTTGTACAACTTATTAGCAAATTGGACATTTTTTCCAATATTTACTGACTTGTTGTGTACAGCACACTGGCAATGGTAGCTTCATTTGCATTGACATGATGAATGTGAAAAAAAATATTAATTGGGGATAGGAGGAAATAAATACTGACAAGATACCAAATATGTCATATAAAATCCACTTAAAGGTGCTTGTTCCTATCGCTTTTGGGACCCCCCTTATTTATCCGGAAGTAGTTATCCCATTTTGATATCATGTGAAGGCAGTATTTTTTCCTCAGTGTTGTCCTGAAATTTCAGCTTTCAAATCCCATTGCTTTCTGAAGATACAGATGAAAAACGGACCGTTTTACTGGTTAACCATCAATATTAGCACAGTAGTGAATAGGGCGTTGCACTATGCAATTATCGCGTCTAGCATCAAAACCGCAAGTTTGTTTCCCACGGTACTTGATGGCCAGTGTGTACAAGTGTCAGGCTCTCATATTAAGTAGAGAACGATAGACAAAATGGAACAAGCACTTTTAAGGTGCAATGAGAGATTTCACCGGTCGTCCATATTTTCTGTGTATGTAGTTGATTTCATAAGATTAGACATGCAATAGATTCCCTACCTTTTATTTGGCACTGCAGAAATAACTTAAAATGAAAACAAAAGGTGACTTGTATATGCTTATATTTCAATAGAAAACAAAGGCTGAAATGAATTTGTATTTCCTCCTCTAGGAAATTAGAAATTTCACAATTTTTGAACCAAAGAAAACAGTTTCTTAGCTTAATCCTTTCAGATGGGGATATTTTTGATAGAAAGCTTTTAATCAGTGTCAAAAAATCAGGGAAATTTTCACATTTTAGGACACCCTTATTTAAATCTTTCTGTTGGCACCTTTAAATCTAGCAAATTTGTCACCTTTAGCACACAGTCAGGGCAATCATAATGATTTCACTCCAGGGGCATCATCAAAATTAAAGTTATTTAAATTATATAGCTTGCATTTTGATGTTTTATAAGCTAATAACAGAAACAGTTTGCACTTAATAATGTATCTGCTCCACTACATCTTTGGCTTTTTAAATTTCGGTATCAACACATCCCCTTAAAATGCTACCATGCCCTCGACCAATGTTTGAAGTGCACGAAGACAAAATCAATATAGTTTGCCTTAAAATACTCAGGCCTTTTGTGTGTAAACATACGCTGTGTCCAGGCTAAATACTTTTTTTAAAGGAATATTTCACATGATGAGGTGCATTTTGTAAAAATGTCCTTAATGATAAGAGGCTTGGTTGCTTCTCTGCCTCACTAGCTTTTGTTAGCTCTATGATGCTTTCATTACAGTCAGATCCAAATACCTTGCTGACATTTAAACACACAATGTTTTTGCTCCCCTGATATTCATGTGGCTAAATTTAGCACAAAAACCTGTTTGCTTTACTTACACATTGTGTGGGGACTGTTAATTGTTAATTTGCTTATTATGGCTTGTTTACGTGTAACTCATTTGTGAACTGACTTGGTTGTTTGTTTTACTGTTACTAAACATAATGATGACAACTCATCCTACAATCAAAGATACATGAAATTATCTAAATTCAATCACAAAATAATAAGAACCTGCAACTTCACGTTCAATTCGCCGATGACGCTGACGACAAGGACGATGTAACAACCATTCTCCTCCTCTCAAACATCTCACCATCAACATCACTGTTACTAATGAAAGGTTTTCAGAATTTTCACAATGTAGTATATATTTGCAGAGAATTATTACTACTACATAAAACATTGTAAAATTTTAAAAGTCTACCATAAAAATAGGATGCATCTAGTTGAAGTTAATGGCTTTTATTCTGAATAATTGCTTCAACCATGTTTTTGCAGTCAAATTGGCAAATCAGTATTGTATGTAGCAATACATAGTTTTGCAGTCACGGATCTACTCAAGTGCAAAGGTGAGTATATGCAAGGAAGTGATAACAAAGTATCCCTTATATGCTAGTAAATACCAGAGGTTAACCAAGCATTTAGTTTACAATGAGATGCACACATGGGATTAATAAAGACATTACACCACGGCTATCTGCCAGGACCGCAAGAGTGGTGGGTGCTGCTGTTGCAACGCAATGAATGATATTCAGTCATGTTCCTTTGTTGTTGTGTGTAAAATAGATTAAATAAATGTCGACTTTATATAGTGGCCTTTCAAACGTATCAAAGTGCTTTACCTTTATTCCGCTGCCCACTAAACAGGTCAGATGCCTTACATATGCCCAAGGCATGCTCATACCTTTGAGCTGGGCTCGGGGACTATATTCCAACAGCTCCCCATTTCAAACTGGATGGACGAGGAGACAAGGGAAGTGCCTTGCGAAAGGCACAAAACATTAGCGCTAATTATTCCTCAGTGGATCAACCGCGCCTTGGGTCTTGAGTGATTTCATTGTATCCACTGGACCACATTTCCTCATACTGAAGGTTAGTGGGTTTGGTGGAGTGCGAGGGGGCGTGACAGCTCTAGAGTGAGTATGGGGTGGGTGAAGTTAGATACTTCGTATGGAATGTGGGGAGTTGTTGCAAGGGGAAAAATATCCTTTTAAGATGAACGGAATGGTTGTATAAGAGTTGGTGAGACAGTGATGCGTATGCAAGGCAAAAATGAGATGGGGATATTGAGGAGGACAGAGAGAGCAATGATAAGAGCGTTGTGTGGTGGTGTGAAGGTGAGGGATAGGATGAAGGACTGAGGGAATTGATTGCAGATGTTGGGTTTGGAGAGGCGAATGGGACACGGTGTTGGCGGAAGGCCGGGTGGTGTGCGTTGGTGTGGGCATGTGTTGGGGAAGGATGACGAGAATGTGTTAAGAAGGGCTTGTGAGGAGTTGAGGAGGAGGGGCGTCCAAAGAAGACGTGGAAGAAAAAAGCAAGTGGAGGGAGGAGAGTAGGAGGCTTGGGTTCGTGAGGATGGAGGATGAATTGAATCGTGTTTGTTTGGGTGAAGTGGAAGGAAGGAGTAAGGGCGGTTGCTGGTAGTGTGAGGTGAATCCGGCACCCCGTTTTACGGGGACAAAACCGGATTTAAAAAACTTTGGTTTTACTACTTAACCATTAATGAAGAGTGGTTGGTACAACATAGCAGTCAACCAAAAATGGTCTTGTTGAGGACATTTTAAAAACTATTTTCAAAGAAATTCTAAACAAAATTTAGTCAATTTGTCTTAAAGGGTTTCAAAACACAAGTGTTGAGAGTATCCATTTATTTGACAAAACCAGGAATAAAACCAAATATATCAACAGCGACACAGTTTTAACAAATGATTTGGAGATTTATTCCCAAACTTTATCACAGTGTGTAGATTTTTAAAAAATTTCATGTAGGCAATTTGAATTCCTTACAAAATCTGTGTACACACCTGGTAATTGACCAATAGAGGGGCACTATAAACATACAATCATAACCTAGTAGGCCTATATGGCAGGATTTCGCAATGGATTTTTTATGATTTTTGTTTAGAGGGTAATAGCTCTTGCATTTCCCCTACTTAAATTCAGTTGTCAAAAGTGTGTCGCCACTGCTTAAAATTATCTAAAATTAAAGAGGACAAATTGCATGGGGTCAAACTGTGTGAATTGACCTGAAGTAATACTTCTTCGGTTTAGCTCAAAAAACATGTTTTTGGGGTGGGGTGTACAAAAAGGCTCACTTTTTCCAACTTCCAAAATTTACATTTCCAAATACAAAATTTCATGAGGAGCTTCACATATTCCCAACTTTTTTTCACCCTGGGGTTGACTTTTAAAACGGGTCAGCCTTGATGACACTAAAGGTCCGTTCATACTACACTGCAACGTACGTTGTGGTAAGTTGCAGTAAGTTGCAGTGATCGAATTACGGTCTCTGTCCAGGTATACTGAATTGCGCGGTACTGCAATGAGTTAAATTTATTTTAACTGGCAGCTGCAGCAGGTTAACGTTGAGTTGCTGCGCTGCAGCAAGTGATCGATATATCGGCATGCTGCATGCACTGCCCACAGTACGCGAGGAGGTATGAACGAACCTTAACAGGTAAAAGAACAGGCCCAAGTGACAAGGTCAGCAGAAATATAAATCTTTATAAAATAATGGATGGGTAGTACGTAGATGTTGAGAAGATAAAAAGCCAAATGTTTGGATGCTGGAAAGCTGGATAAAGTTGGAATTGATTGGACTCTGAGAAGGGAAGTATCTAATAGAAAGTTAAGCTTCTTTGGCCATACCATTCATCTACTACTGCAAAGGTATGGTGGAAGGTAAATGGAAACGAGAAAGACCTCCAAAAGGAAGGCTAGATGATAAAAGAAAGGACAGGTCTGTTTGCTAAAGGACACACAAGACTTGCTGATGACTGCAAAATATAGAGTACTCCTGATTGCCACACCTGCAAATGTACATTAACCCTAGCACAACTAAATCTCACCAAAGCTCACTGTGTTAATTGAGAAAAATGCACTAAGTCCAGAAAGTAGCGATGACGTCATCAAACCAAGACTCATATGGGCACGAAATCACTGGCCGGGCCAGCGACACCGCCGTAGCATGCTATCCCGGGTCATGGGGCTGGGGCCCGAAGGGCCCTGGGTTCGAATCCCACCCGAATTTGCGATTTTTCTTGTTTCCCTCTTCCCTCACTCCTTCAGTTCCTCCCGGGAGATCCCGGCTAGAAACCGACGTCAGGGGTTAGGGTTAATGTGATCAGAGAGTGGGAGAAATGGGGGTGAATCAAAAGCTTAGGTGAGATCAAAGGATAAAGTAGACACAATCAGCAATTGTGATATCTCAAAGTCAGAAAAGGTATAACAGCAGTAATAATGTGCACATTTTGAGTGAAGAGTTTTGGCACAGTACCCTTGATTTCAATGGTGACATTGAAACAAAATTTGGTCCATTACTATCTTCAGTAGATGTGATATTTAAATGCACTTCACAATGGGCAGTTTGTAATGCTAAAACTACTTAATTATATTCACACTGCTGTGATGTTATAATAGTGTTAGCTATCTTCGTAATGTGATATTTAAATGCAATCAATGGGCAGGTTTGTAATTCTAAAACTACTTAATTATATTCACACTGCTGTGATGTTGTAATAAGTGTTAGCTATCTTCATTAGACATGATATTTAAATGCAATTCAATGGGCAAGGTTAGTTATGCTACTCCTACTACTAAATTCACACTGCGGTGAGGTTTAAATAAGTTGTTGACTACTCAGTAGACTGATATTAACTGCAATTCAAATGGCAATTTGTAATTCTATAACTACTTGAATTATATTCACACTGCTGTGATGTTGTATAGTGTTGCTATCTTCAGTAGATGGTGAATATTTAAATCACTTCAAATGGCAGATTTGTAATTCTAAACTATTGAATTGATATCACACTGCTGGATGTGTAATGTGTTAGCTCTCTTCAGTAGATGTGATATTTAAATTGCAATTCATGGCCAGATTTGTAATTCATAAACTATTGATTTATGCACACGGCTGTGATGTTTTGTAATAGGGTTTCCTATCTTCAGTAGATGTGATATTTAAATGCATTCCATGGCCAGATTTGTAATTCTATAACTACTTGAATTATATTCACACTGGGCGTGTGGGTGAGTGGGGGTGTAATAGTGTTAGCTATCTTCAGTAGACATGATATGTAAATGCAATTCAATGGGCAGGTTAGTTATTCTAAAGCTACTAATTATATTCACACTGCTGTGATGTTGTAAAAGAGCGGGAGCAAGGACTTGGGTCTAAAATCATCGCTCATGTCCCACTACATCTCAGCTTTGACACCTTTGGTAGTTAGTATAGACCCTCTATATCAATGCAAGGTAGTTAGTGGTGTTAAATTGTGGTGTCACTTTTTCAAGAGGGGCCAATTTAAGTTTACACAGGGGTCAAACTTTTAAATCACTCCAATCATGTTGAAATGTATGCCATATTCTCCGTCTAGTCATAAGGATTCCAAAAATGTATAGTTTTTACCATCTATGACAATTGGTTTTAGAGTTATTGGGTAAAATGGCTAAACGTGCAAAAAAGGTCAATTTCCATTTGTACAGGGGTCAAAATCAGAAGTTGCCCCAATTTTGGTAAAAAATGAAACATATTGTTCATCTACCTTAATGTGTCAAAATAAGGAATAGTTTGTAGCATCCGCAATGCATAGTTATCATGGTATGCGACAAAATAGGTCATAGGGCAACATAATCCAATTGGTGTTGACCTTCTTTGACCTTTATCTCGGTAAGTTAACATTTAACATAATCAAAACTATACTTTTTGAGAGTCCTCATTCCTCAGGCAACAATTTGCAAGCATTTAAAATATAATCAGAGTAACTTTCAATGTTGACCCGTGTACAAATTGAGTTTGACCTTTTTTACCATTTTAGTCATTATTACGCTATAACTCCAAAACCAATAGTCGTAAGTGGTACAAACTATACATTTTTGGAATCCTTATGACTAGACGGACAATATGAAAGATGTTTCAACATGTTTGGAGTAGTTTTGAAGTTTGACCCATGTGTAAACTTAAATTGGCCCCTATTGAAAAAGTGACACCATAATTTGAGACCACTAACTACCTTGCATTGATGTAGAGGGTCCATACTATCTACTAAAGGTGTCAAACCTTAGATGTAGTCGGGCATGAACGAACTCCTCAAATAAGGACCCTATGATATTCTGCTCCTGCTCTATAATAGTGTTAGCTATCTTCAGTAGATGTGATATTTAAATGCAATTCAATGGCAGATTTGTAATTCTATAACTACTTGAATTATATTCACACTGCTGTGATGTTGTAATAGTGTTAGCTATCTTCAGTAGATGTGATATTTAAATGCAATTCAATGGACAGGTTTGTAATTCTAAAACTACTTGAATTATATTCACACTGCCAGGGCCGTAACCAGGGGTGGTGCGGCGCACCCCCCCCCCCAAAATGACAAAGGTCCGCTTTATCATGTTAAAGGTCCGGTTTTTCATGGCGCTTGTTGAAAGGCTTACGTTGTAAGTGTTGTTATTAACTGATAAACTATATGTCAATGCACTGGTTAAATACTACTGTATTCCAACGCACTGGTCAAATACTACTGTATTACGCATTACAACTATTATTATATACTGTTTTTGAACGATATTGTGTCATTCTACCTTTCTTCCATGTCAAATTTACTACTTAGTCACTATTCAATGCAGGAGAAATTCAGTGTCAACGCTTTCAATGTCAAGCCCATTCTCCCTGCAGTCTTCTTAGTTACCCTCGTTGTTATTTTTCTGCCTTGTTGAACATGTGCTAAGTTAACCTGTGCATTTGTAATCTTAGCTTAGCTTACATGGATATTTTTCAGCATTGCACTTGCGACTATTATTGGATTGGCTCTATGACCTCCACCTAAGAGTACAGTCTATCTAATAGGTGTTGAATTGTAATGACAGACTCTAAAGGAAAAACCATGCAGTGGATGTTTCAGTGCATTGTAATGCTCTCAAATTATAATAACCTTATATGACAATTAAGGGGAAAATCACATATTCATGATTAAATTATTTACACTATTTAAATATATCTGCATAAATTAATATCCTTTATATCCTAATATACCTTTGTTACTAATTTGACGGAATAAAGCACATAATTATCATATTTTTTAAAATTAAAAAATATATTGGGGATTGAAATTCACACTAAGTGCAAATCTATGCATTAAAGAAAATATGAACCAATTTTTGCCTTAAGTCAGATGTAAGCATAATTAAAAATAATTAGTATCCGAAACAAAATTGTGGATTTTTATATTGTTCAGATTCATTACAAGAGTTCACAGATGAATTCTGCCCGGTGTGGATTTCACAAAGATTACACCGGAGAGAGCCCCAGAAACAGATGCACCATGAAGATACTCTTATTGGGCCCTATGACTGCAATGAATTTGAAATTGGTCTATGATGCGTCATAACTCTTAGTGAAATCCACACCAGTTGGAAGGTTAATGATATGATCACATCACCTGAATGACGTTTAAGAATAACCCATTGCTCATCGCCAAAATATTCCCGTATTATGTGCCTTTTGAAAGATTTTCTTTTCAATTTCATGTCATAAGACTTTAGAGAGCTATTAAATGTGTCACCCTATTAGTCCTTGTTTTAAACATTTTGTGGCTAGGTTGAAATTTGTTCTGTTAAGGAATCACAAGGGTAATGGACATGAGGCCAATTTATGCAGATTTTTAAGAGTTTGTAGGTTAGGACTCTCTGTAAAGGGATGTTTGCTATAAACAGCATGTCATATAACTCATTAGCACCTCATGCGTAGGAGTAATTTGTCACGTAAGGACCTTATTAACATTATTATACACCCACAGAAAACACCAGAGATTAATAAGATGCTGTGTACATCTGTAAAGTTCTAATGGAAGTGTACAAAACTTTTGTTTATAGGGTGTGGACATGAAGAGCAAACCTGGAGGAATTAGGGAAACTAATTTTGGGGAAGCTAGATCTGTGGAATAGACAACTTGGGACGAAATTAAGGGGGCAGAGCTGAAAAAAAAATATTGATTTGCAAAAATTTTTAGCTACAGAGCTAAACTCTTTGCTCACTGCTTGACCCAAAAACCCAAAATTTTGTTGACGTTTTGCCTCCAAATTGGGGGGGGGGGGGGGGGGGGGGGGAATGAAGCCAAACCAACACAACCAACAGATTAGTACATGTATTCTTGTTACCAATTTTGATAAAGCACTGTAATTCATGCAGATTCACACTCACAACAACACCTTTAGACACAATCACAACGTAAAGAAAATAGTAGATACAATACACGATGGACCCATAATTAATGATGGGAACAGGTCATGTTTTCCCATAGCTGCCCCCTGGACTATTGCTCGGAACATACTGAAATCAACAAAATCTCTTCCCAACTGTTGTTTCCTCCCACTCGCACAGAAATTTCAAAGTCAATTTCATGCACCACATACTTATCCCACTTGCTAATTTTCTACTCCCATTGTGGCACCCTGGCCGCTCTAGTTAATAATATTGTGCAATTGTGTGGCCCACTTCATTGCTCTATATTTAACATGGGGTTCTTGCATTTTTAAATATTGTAAATTGTGATAGTATATTGTTTTATTAACTGTTATGCATGGTCTGTTTGCATATCAGCCAAATCAATTTAATTATTACAGGAAAATTACTTAAAAGATAATAACATGAAAAACTTTTATTTTTGTTATTTTATTGATTTTTTAGTTTTTTTGATTTTTTACAAAACAAAATGGAATAAGTTATGGCAGAAATTATGGCATACAGGGTGCAAAACATATGGCACTTAACATTATTTTGTGTGAATATTTTAAACATATTTCTTAGGGGTATAGCTTCTCCTTACAACGGGGGCAGGAATCTTTTGAACTAAAAGATTTATTTATTTTTATATTCTTACAAGTATATAGAAGCAAACTAAACAAAAAAATTTAACTTTTAGCAGCCTTCCACACATTTTAATTGAGCCATATTAATTGGTCATAAGGAGCCACTTCAGAAAACGGGCGCGAGAGCTTATAAATTGGGAGGCCTTATGAGGATGTCATCCGTGTACTACAGGGCCATTCCAGGGTTGCCAGCACTGCATACGGTGATAGGGCAGCATGCAAGAAGCTGCACAGCGTATTAATCTGTACAAGGTGGTGTATTTTTGTACTTTTTAAAATAATGGAAATGTATTATGAGGAATTTGAAATGGAGATGGCAGATGCAGCGGGTTTGAAGTGCTTTTGTAGTGTGGAAGCCCAGAGCAGAGCTCTGATGAAGACGTGGGGTTAGATTTTGGGGAAGGAGAACGCGCAGGGTACAAGCCGGACGATGGGCCCCAGCAAAGAAAACAGAGTAGCAAAAATGCCAAGGGAAAATAACCATGACCGTTTTGACGGACGCCGGAGAACATTTGAATTGGATAATTAAAATCTGGTGTTAAATTATTTTAGGAAAAAAATCTAAGCAATTTAGATAAAAATAGCACGAGAATTTTCGTGTAGAATTTTGCAAATATGAGACTGAGTGTCGCGTATTGTCGTGAGGCTGCCCTGGCCATAATCAACGGGTTTAGCTGTTAGAATTGCGGCCCGGATTGCCACTTGCGTCGACGACTCATATTGTTGGTTGACCTGATAATGGTCCGTGTTTGTACTAATACTTTCATTTCAAAGAATATTCTGACATCATTCATGGCCAAGATGTCTTGTTAATAATGATTTGATCTGAAAAAGCCTTGGATGTAATTTGTAGAAGAAGCGCTGACATGAGCTGATAACATGAACTATACACGGCGGTGGTTGCAATCGACACGCTGCTATGGACCCAGAGTAGGGATTTACCCTGATTTAAATGGTCCAGGTGTTTGTGCTATAATAACTTTATTTCAAGAATATTTCTGAACATCATTCATGGCCAAGATTATTGTTATTAAATGATTTGGTCTGAAAAGCTTGGAATTGTAATTAACAAACACATTCAGGACCTGAGAAAAAACAGAGTATGCACGGCTGAGACCGGAAGGACCACGCCAAAAGATACGTGAGCTACGCATGGGAGTGAATCATGACAGGCAGAGGGTAACACGCGGTACAAGCTGCCGTGGTCGTATTTTTGAGGGTGGTGAGGTAGAAAAATCCATTTCGCTTTGTTTAATAAAGCTTAAATGTAAAAAAAATGAATTGCGTATGTATGTATGTTGCAACCATATCATAGTGAAAAAAAAGTCGAGAGAGAGAAAATGAAGCATATTTACATGTTCAAAATGAGGAATTAAGTTTTTAAAACTTGTAGTAAATTGCTTATGGTTAATGCCTGAAATTACGTGCACCCGGCCGTTACAGCACATTCGCACTTGCTGTGATTAAATCACAATTGTTGCTCGTTAATACAAATCATATAAAAGTTCTAATCTCGCCACAAAAACAATGAATTGTGTATTATTAAGATTGAATACGATCAAATTAATTTGCTTCAATAAAATTATGTGGGGATTTCTTTTTCAACAACTGTTCAAAATGCATGGCAAATACGCTGTGCTGTGTGTTCTGCATCGCGTTTGGTTCACATGTTTCTTGGTGCTCTAGTGGCAACACCGACTAAAACAGGTTGACGTCCCCCGGATGTTGCGGTGTGTACTTTTTTGAAACGTTTTTTTAAGCGTCTGGCTGGGTGGGGTGATTATATATGCTAAGTAATCAAAAAAATGATGGGGAGACATTGTAAAATGTTTCATTAAATAAGCAGGCAGCAACATTTTAAGTTTAGTTGATACCAAATTCGTTAAATTGTGCCAAAAAAATGTCCTGTCCCAGTTAAAGGGGTAAAGCAAAATAATCCAGGTGTGGTGTGGAGGAAAAAATGCAGGAAATGGTCAATGGGAGAATATGCACAAAGATGAAGGGGAGTGATCCCCAAGTTTGGCAAGGAGATTTTTTTATGCAAAGCTGCAGAAGAGCTAGATGGATGGGTGGAACCAGGTTTGAAAAGTTCGAGTGATGCGGTGGCACCCCCCTTCGGTAGAGGGATTCACAGGGTACCGAGTAGGGGGGGTGGTGGGGTAGTGGTTGGCATCTATATTGAATATGGTGGGTGAAGTTTAGGGAATGTGGAGAGTTTTTACATACACGGGAAAGATAATCCTTTGAAGATGAAAGGAATGGTTATAAGAGTGTGTGAGATCACATGATTTGCTGTATGGGAGTTAGACATGTTGTCTGAGCGGAAATGAGATGGGGATGTCACGGAGAAGGACAGAGGAGCAACGATGAGACAATGGTTTGGTGAGAAATTGATGTATAGGAGAAGACCTGAGGACTTGAAACAGATGTTGGGTTTGGAAGAAGCTGTGGACCAGTTGGCAAAGGCGAATAGCGTAGGCTTGGTATGGATGATGAGCATGTTTTAAGGAAGGGCTTTTGAGATCGAGGTGGTGTCCTGAGGGCGGGGGGACGACCACGAAGCCTCCAGGAAGAAGCAAGTGGAGGAGGTATTACGAGGGTTGAGTTTGAGGATGGAGGATCATTGAATCGGTCAATCGGTGAAGTGGAAGGAGGGTGTAGGGTCGATTGTTACGAGCGTGAGGTTAATACGGCCAAACCGTTTTACGGAGGACAAAACCAATTTAAAACTTTGGATTTACTACTACTACTTATATACCCTCACAACTAATTTGAATTATATATTTTGATTCCTGAGTTATTAGCATTTTAAAAATGTAACTTCCTGCTATCTCTTTAGGTTGAAATATTCTTGAATTTTTAAGCGCAATCAGTCCATGTTGTATCTGAAAAAAATTGTGATTTAAGTGAGTTGCGAATGGGTTAAACTTGGTGTATGTCTACAAGGGTCACTTTACATAATAAATAATTATTTGTGTGAATTAATAAGGAATAAATAAGATTTTATTTGAGACCACCCCATGCATATACAGAACAAAGTTTGACAAAGGTACAATGATTTGTTTCTCCATTTTCTCTTCAATTCTTAATTCTCCATATAGTTTGGATATATTGCCATCCCCCTCCACTGACTTGGCGTTCTGACTTCAAGAACAATAAATCCATTTTATAACTGGATCATCAATTTCCTTACAGGCCCTGTTTGGAAAAAAGTAACACCACCGCATTGTGGGGTGGCAAGTTGATAGTGCATGGACAGAGTGATGAAAAAGTGGCCATCTGAACAGCAATGAAAAAGTGTGTAATGGGGGCCTAAAAGCCTTGTCCAAAAAGAATGAAAATAAATATAATTATAGCAAATTTTGAGTAACAGAAGGTCTTATTTTTGAGGCAGTAGCCTGAACACTTACATTCCTGATATATGCATTTTGTACATGAAATAGTTAATAAGATACTACTATATGAGGAATGAAAGAGATCATGTTGTTTTGCATTTACCGACAGGTGAAAATAGGGCACATACTGTTAGTAAAATCATCATAGGACCGTGCCAATTATATTCCTGTTGCATTGTTCCCGAGTTTACTGTGATGTAATTGGGACAGGGCCTAGCTGTAGGAAAACATGTGTATCAATCACGTTGACATCATGAACTTTTGACATTTTCTCATTTGTTCCGACATTTTCTTTCTTCCTCAAACTGTACAGGTATATAGATGGCTGGATGTAGGCAGAGAATTAATGTGTGTTTTTCCTCGTCGCATACTCACTCAAAAAACGTGCAAATTCATAAGCTTTTGAAATGCCGTTTACTGTGCTATTTTAAGTATATTTTGTATTTTTTAATGATGACAATTGAAGTCCATTTGTATCAAAGAATAGGTACCTTCGCTACTAGCAGGTTTCTTTAAAAGCAAAATATGCATGTGCATGCACTTGTAAACATTAAATTAGCTGTTCTATAAGTGCCACTGTAATACGAAGTTCGCCGTTTTGAATGCCGGCCAAGACGCATATATGGGTTTTTTAATACTTATGCATGCTGGCTCTCCTCTAGGGAAAGATTAATAAATATTCACCATATAATACCAACACCCCAGATTGTAATAATATGTCTATTTGGATTTTTTAGTGAAAATCATTCAATTATCCAATCCCACTGATGTAATTCTTAATTTTTAAATAATATTAATTTATAATTTGAAATGTTTATTGTCTTCATATGTACCAGAATATAATAAGCATCTGATTGTATTGTATAGACAAAATGGCGTGGAACAAAAGGAGATGTCAATTCTGATAGAACAGGTGCAATTAATAGAGTATTCCAAATTCCAAGAAGGAAACCGACTCAAAGGATTAAGAATATCACAATATACTGTCGAACTATAAAAAAACAATGCTATGTACATTCAATGAAAATTTGAAAATGTAACTAGCTCAAAAGTTTGCTTTTTTCTTCCTTCTTCTCACACATAATTGATAAGGTTTCAAAGTTATTCCAAGTCTCACCTGCAAAAAAATATAATATTACAACTCTGAAAACAGGTGTCACAAAACACATGGTGTTGTGGTTCGTGTGCTCGTGCATACGCGCGTGTGCATGCAATGTGATTGGAACTTAATACCTTAAGGGGATATTGTCAAGCCTCATGGGGACAATTTTTTTAAAAGAATGTCTAAGCCACCGAAACTAAGTACATTAGCCAGTCCACACCCTACTTTGCATTTTATGAACAGAGTGAATACTTATTTTGATTTATCCCTGTTTGTTAGAGATGCGTGTTACCCATTAACATTTTAACCTTGGTAGATTTCTATAAAAAACTGGTGCATTTTAACAAAGACACCTGCCTGGTCCCTAGTTGGAATACAGTAATCCATACTTGCACCTCTTCTGTTAGAGACAATCACTCACTTGGCAAAATCAATCTCTGGAAAATATTTACATTCAATCACATAACAAATTTAATAAAAATCCTGTTACTTAAAATATTATAAAAAAACTTAATTCAAGTCTCATGCATGGTAAAACTTTGTGTTTTATTTATGTATTCTTCATACTGAGGACGCCATGCTATAATCAGTATTGGATATAGTCTACAGATTTCCAGATTCCGCATGCACACCCCTTAAAACTAAATTCTAACATGACGTTTAGAATCTAGGACATCACCTTAAAGAATTTTGATGTTACAATAAGTATTTGTCCACGAGTCATTTGGGTGGCCATCTAAGAGATCATTTATAAAAAGTGCATGGTTTGATTTAGTTGAAAGGTACCTCAAATTATTTTGTCTCATCATAAGGAATCAGAAAAATATAATTTGGCAGTTTGTGATGTTAAGTTACCAAGATATGGTTGAAAACCAAGGAGGTAAGAGTTCCTTCTCACACATGCCTTTTTTTTTTTCCAAATACATTCTTGCACTGGGGGGCTGTTATGTGAGTTTATCATGTCAAATCCTAAATGAGCAGAACTCACTCCCAATCTTGCAATTTAAATACTTTTGTCACTATAAACTATGTGAAACAGCAAAAAAATGTCTGGAAGAAATGCTTGGTGGAATAACACTCTCTCTCTGACCCACCACAATTAATCCAAATAAATTTTCACTCAAATCCCCCAAAAAGCCTTGAAAAAGGGCCTTCAAAATAGTTCAGAAAATTCAATTGCAAGTTGCCATTTCTGTATTTTTTCTTTGTTCATGAATAGAATACACTGTGGCACACATTAGAAAAGAACATTTCTTTGACCCTTTTGCAATATAATAGCACTATCTGCACTGCTTCCCTTAATTGAACAATGCAAATTAATAGGGCACAGCAGTAATGAGCAATTATGGCAATTATCATAGTAAACAAAGAGGTCTGACGATGTTTGCGAGTGTGGCAACAAGGTTTTGCATCAAGTAGTACATGAAGACAGATAATTTAAACATACAAAGAGAAATCAACTAAACAATCAAATGCAAATTTGATTCTTCTGGATGAATTTGCAAATTTGTATTTAAAAAAACATTCAGAAATGCACCAGTGGCCTATGCAGCATGTGATAAAAATTGCTCATAGCATCCAGTACAAGCCAGCAGTAGCATCACATTTGGAAATACGCTTTTTTTTCAAGCCAATCAAACCATTAGAAAAGATTTGCTAAGATAAAAAAAATGATCTTTTTCAATTTTGTTGTTCTTCTTCTTATTATAATAAGGCTTTATATGTGCCCTTTTACATGTATTAAAGCGCATACCGGCTACCTTTAGAATATGTCAGCTGCCACACAAATTCCCTATGCATACTCATACCCTTGGGCAGCACTCAAATGGACAACATTCCCTAGTGCAGCTCCCATTGCACAAAACACGGTTAGAGAGAGAGGGCATGAGATGAAAGTGTCCCCTTGCCCTTGGACAAAATCCATTGCCCAGCCAGCAGGACTCGAAAACCTGAACATTTGGTATCATGAAAAAGTGCCTCTATCCCTGGATCACATGCACTCTCTCTGTGCTTCCTCTTTCTATTTCTTTTAAATGTATAATCACTTTTTCCTGATACATTATTGCGGATTAATTTTTGAAACAAGTATAAATAAGCAAAACATGTGTATTTATTCTAGCCTGATCCAGAACACTTAAAAGGCACTCAAATAAATACAATTGAAATACAGGCGCTTTAATCTGTATAGTTTCTGTGTTTTGTGCAATAGAGACATTCTTAAAAGGATATAATTTAATGGTACATATTTTGGACTTATTTCAAATAAAATATAGTGTATTATATATATTGGTACAAAGGTAGTGGTGTTTAAAGGTTACACAGCTTACAAATATTTGTGGGGATTTGTGTTGCCAACAATCAAAAAATGTGAATGTGATCTGAAATAGCTTAAAATTGTTTATTGTACTTTATTTTTGTCCAGACTGTATAGGCTAACTTTGAAGTGTCTATCAAGAAAATGAAGTAAACAGTTATGGAAACTTAATATTTCAAAATCTGCAGTGCATAGTAAAAACTCAAAATATAAATTTCCCCACCATGTGGCGGGTTTTTTTCCTGATCACATCACAAATATGTTTTCATTGGATGACACCAATCAAAAATCAAATACCTTCTATCTTAAACTGGGCTTTTCCTCCATGGGGAAACAATAGCTGTAGCATTGTCTCAGATCCCATTCATCCAAAACTGCTACTTACTACTACCACTCCGTACACCACCATCAAACCCGAGCCTCGCCAGTCTTTAGGATATGTACCTTGTTAATTGATTCATGTTGAATAATACCTGCATGTGCAAAATTTTGTGTTGTATATAAGCATCATAGTAAAAAGCTTAGAGAATTATCTAACTATTCTCTCTAGATGTAGGGGACAAGAAAATCACTGTTGATCAATTCATCTCTCCTAGCAACCACAATTGCTACTATTACAACTGTAACGGATTCATGAGGCAAAATAAAAGTTTCCAATGCACGTACCACTCTTTGCTTCGTCTACATTGGCATCTCCATTTAATTCTTTCATATTCTTTTCTTTTCTTTAAATCATCTTCTTCCGAAGCGTGCGCAACATTCACTCCCAGCATCCCTGCAACTACGGCATCCCTTCACCAAAAACCAAGAAATAAAAACGGAGGAGCTTGACGACTAGTGACAGCAGCAACCCCTGTCAGTCAGCTGTAGTCACACTATGCGGTGCCGCTGCTGCTGGCAACCTGAACGTAGCCTTACAAATGCCGCATGCAAGCTACACACGCGAGTACCGTGCACAATTTGGACACAGTGTTTCTAGACCATGTCAAAAAAACATTTGTATATTAATGTTATTGTTGTAAGAGTGAAAATGAAAATAGTGGGAAAATTTAAATGTCACACTCATAATCTTGAAATTATTACACGACTACTAACTAACCACATATTTCAGCGATTTCTGTCAAATTGCTTGTAGTTGCCATTATTTACAGTCCTAATTTTTTAGAAATTAAAATTTTATTAATCCCATTGCAAGCAAACCTCATTTTAAAAGATAATAATGGCAGATTTATACTGTTAGTAAAATTTTCTTTACACGGAATACACGCAGCATGGGGAAAAATCAAGAATAATTTCTATCAGATTATACTCTAGCCTTGGAAGCAGATATGAATTTATTTTTTATTATTTCAAGAGCAATACCACTACTTACACTCAGAATTTAGTAACAACAACAACATGATCTATATCTGTCTGTTTTCTAAAAAAGGGTAATATTTGGTTTTGAACGTAATTGATGGTATTGCTCTTAAAGCACTTGTCCCCTAGGGATAAATCCAATGCCCACCAACCTGTAAGAACTTGCTTACACAATGTTTTTGCCTGTGTCGTCAAGTACGGGACACAACCTCATGTGAGCTGCAGAATCTATTCTATCTTATTACGCCCTCCTATCTACGTATCTGATTTGCTCACTGTTAAAGAATCAGTATTTTCATATTACACTTACACGTTCTGTGTCTATGAACAACTCAAGTCTATTTTTTGTTTCGAATCAATATTTTGATCAATTTACCACCCTACACAATTCCACCACAAACATAAGCATCGTTAATTTTTAACGGTCTTAAAATAGTGAATCTTAAATCATTTGAAATAGTGGTTCCTTACAAAACTTGACTTGCGCAACCCACATACACAAAATTCCAGGAATACAAAGTCATCACAACAAAATCACTATTTGTTTTGGGGATTGGTGATCAAATCATTTTAGAGCGATTGCCAGTATAGTTTTTTAATTTTGCATTTTTTTTACCAATCACTCTGCCTCAGAATTATAGTGCATGTGAAACTGTGATTTTAAATTTAAGATATATTCAAGAAATTATCTTAAAGACCATCAGTGATCCAACCCACAAAAGAACAAAATATTTGAAATTGCTAAATATCTTAAAATCAAAGGATCTATAGTCTGAGGTATCATTCTCATCAGGTAGTTTCTTTTTTCCTTCCTTAAATTTACAAAAAAAATGTGAAATATCAATAGTTTCAAAGATATGAATTCTTCATTAAAATATTGTGATGATTAAAAATGTCTGTCCTGATAGTAAATTAATAGACTAAAATTCTCTTATTTTGGTGTCATTATTAAGTTGCTTTTGGTCATATCACTTGCAGTATGTGTTAAGGTGCATTTCCATGATTCCAGCACCTTCTGTTCATTCAGGGGTTCACTAGATATCCTTGCGAGAAGCTTTTCTAAAATTTTGTTGATATCCAATCTTGTGGTTTGTGTATTCATAACACTAAATTCACTGTTTTTCTCTTACTTAAGTAAAAAAAACCACATTGTAATATTATCAGTTTCATATTTTTCAGGTCAAATCGGGCTTTTAGTGGATTTGTTTTTTCTGAACAAATCAACAATATTTGAACAAGGTCATCAGTAGGGTCAGAGGGTGTCTAATGAGAGCAATCATCATTTTCCTCCCCTTTTCAGTTTCTTTTTTTTCAATCAACAGTATGTCAAAAACAGAGTATAAAAAACAGTTAAAAAAGAAAAAAATCCCAATATTTAAAAGGATTTCATGAAGATTTCACATTTGATATTTATAATACTCTTGAATAAAAAATATTTCAGGTCAGAGGTCATAGAGGTTGCAAGGTCAAATATGGCTGCCGTCATGTCAAATGTCACATTGGTTCAATTCTTGTGAAACTCATATTTGGCTTTCTTTTTCTAAAAACTCCCTCAAGTTTACTTTAGAGTCAGTCCTGCATCAAAGAAAATGAAACCTATCCTCAGAAAGAGGGTTTTAAAACAGTTTCCAAATTCAGAAATCCTGAAGTGTTGCCATATGTTTGTGTGTATTGCAGGCCAAGACATTTTTGACTCCAACTTTGGTCAAGATTTTTTGCATTATCCACCCAATTTCACAAAGGTATTTTCATCTTCAACTAAAAAAGTAAGGACTATATTTGGGTCAGTACAGTAATTATATCTGAACTCCAATGGTTAATCTTTTTAGCAAGAACCTACTCATTCATACAACATTGTTTGGTCAATGCTGTGCTCAGTGGCACATTGCTGAAATGCAATGTTGTGGACCAAACCCCATCATTGGCTCACATACACAAAATCTTCCACCTTAAAATTTAGTTGAATTTTTTCTAATGAGAGTAAAAACATTTGACCCAAATTATGTAAGTAATCACTGGATTTGTTTTTCCATGCAAGGACAGTTGGCAAGTCAAGTCCGGGCAGCACTAATAAATTTGTTAATGGATAAGCAACCGACCTACATTGACCGGGGCTGAATTTGCAATGATCAGACAGCGAGTAAATTATGATTGGAAAATGAACTTGATCCCACACAATTGACATAGTTGGGTGTAAATCCAACGTGACGAATTCAGGGTTGCACATCACTATGAGTTATAATATGCTCATCCACCAAGAACCCAGTTTCAGTGGTTTGTAACATTGACATGAACTGAACCTTGTGTGATCTGGCTATCATATATCACTCCCAACACGAGGGGCTATTTTTCTAAATACTCATCATGAAGCTACTGCTTTTATTTAAACCATAACCGTCTCTTATCATATCTTGAAAGGACGCGTGAACCAGGTGTGATATGGTACCCCCGCAAAAATTCTGTAACTTCCAAGATATTTTACTAGTTCTTACCTTTTATAGTTATATCTTTTTTTTTAAAGGGGCTTTTTGTGATTCTCGCCCTTATCCCCCCAACATCCATCAAGAGAATTTTAGATGTTTATATCATTTAAAAAGTAAGGTGTGTGTGTCCCTAATCTTATACAATTTTGTATTTTTGTCCATAAAGCAGACAATTTTTTCTCATGATATCTGGTGAACCATAACAAAAGAATGTGCCAAGATGCATACATAACACTTAAATGATACACACTTTACTTACATCTAAATTCAAGGAAAAATGTGGTAATAACTTTCTCTTTAGATAAAAATTTGTATTTTTTCAAGTTTTTGACATTGGAACCCTCCCAGATCTTAACCCCCTATGCACTACCATGCTTATATATCAGCTTCTAAGCACTATTTGGATTGGTTATTGGAAGGTATTAATGTCCAAGTTAGAGCAAATCAGTGATTCTGCAAAAATGTTAGTATGGTTTACAAACAAATTAAAAGCACTATTTTTGATTGGTTACTCATAAGGCAATCCCATGTTGTGTCCTGTATGAGCCAATCATACAGACCGTATGGCAAGTGGTAAGTGCCCAGGGTTTTAATCTTTGGATGATCCCTACCTGGAGCCATCGATAAAATGCCATAGGTAAGATTTTCAGTGTTTTCTATTAAAACCATTGTCGTGTAAACTGGCCTAAAATAGGTGCCTTTAGTGCTGTTTTAGTCCATTTTTAATACTAGGAAATAAACCACACAGTACAACAGCAGACTTTGTTTTAAAGACTACTTAACAATTTTTACTTTTTTGAACATTTTTAAATAATGCTTTGTTATTAATCATCACCTGATATCTTGGAATGAATCAGAATTATGAATTGACTTTTAATTAATTTGTGAACCAAGGTTTTTTTGTATTGTGTTGGAATTTTCACCTATTTCCTATGAATTTTTGCAGACTTTATGATTCATTGTTCCACTATACTGGGCTGTTGGTTGTTTATTTGTTAGTATCCATAGAGAGATCTGACCATAGCGATCCACTGGTATCAAAATCATAACCATCCATTTGCTTTTGAAGCAAATTCCCCTTAGGGTGGCAACGCTCCGCTTCACACCCCCCTCGGTAAACCGTTTTAACCAAAAAAAAAAACAGGCTTGTAAGATATAAGAGTTGCATGTATTTCATCCGATATGATTATATTTTTGTAGTGTGGCATATTCTTCACTTTATTGTCAGCTGTTGTTGGCCCAAAGGCGTCTATTCGGATATAATTCAAATCATATATTACATTTCTAAGGCCATTTAGGTATGGAGCTGGACCTTTCCCCCATTCCTACAGAGAGAATAACCCTCCTACTCCCCTCCACTGGCTTCTTCTTCCATGTCTTTGTTATAAATGCTCTTGGTCCTTGTACTTATGCTCATGTACTCTACATGTTTTTTATGTCAAGTTTCCTTTTTTCCCCTTTAAGATTCTGGTTTTGTGCTTTATAAAATATGGTCTATTACTGTTTTTAAACCAGTCTCTGACATTCATCACCATATACTATACCATGAGCTGGTAGATAAAAACAAACACCAAATTATAAATGAAATGAAATTATTTATTTTTTGTATTGTATTTGAAATGTATTTGGACATGATTTGTGTAAAAATCTCCAAATTGAATTTATAGTTTCCATTTTTTACATTTCGCCAATAAATATGCATGTGATTGACAATAGTAGTTGCACATGCCGAAACTTGCAGGATTAACAGTACGATATATTAATTGAGATGATATGCAGGAGGTTTTTTGAAAATTTAATTATGGAAACACTGATGGTAGAATAATGCATATTATTTTGCCAATGGCTGTGGGTCAATTGTTAAAAGCAAAATGGGGGCACCTGTCACAACAATCTCTTGATCTTTATGGTTGATTCTCATAATAACGAAAGTAGTGCGATATCTTCACTACCATGCAGGGCGAAATCACCTTTTTCTTGAGTATGTTACGTGCTTATCTGTTGCATGAAATAGAAGATTGGGATCAGAATTTATTTTAGAACATTTACAACCAACCAGTCTACAACTGCAAACCTTTTTTGAGAAGGGGATGGGAATGAAAAAGAATATGCAAAAGCTTTAGTATCTCAAACCCCAACAACCCAAACAAAAAAATACAGAAACAAATAAAACCAAATACAAACAAAAAAAAAACATCAAAAGTAAGAATTAAAACTCATATCAATATGCATGCATTTTTATTCCAATATTCCATAAAATCATTCTCAGTCCATCCGTGGTTTGGTCAAGTGAAATCTGTTGGCTCCCTGAATCTCAAACAAATCTGGACACAAGGTGCGTCCCTAACAGCACCAGTTGTTTACTAGTAAAGAATCACGATTTTTGAAATGAAAGGTCCCGACCCTAAAAGGGGAGGGTTGGTCTCTTTCTAGATGTTCATAACCTCCTCACTTTCTAAGGGATCACTTGTCTTCTCTGAAGGACCTTGATTTTTCAAATGTCAAGAAGTGGTTGGTTTTTGCAAGAGTGACTGGATCAGTCATGGCTTTAGCATCATGGTTCTTTACGACCGTCCTCAATTAACCCAACAGATTTCACTGACCACTGCCTGATACAGCAAAATAGTTTCTTCTTTAAAAAAAATATTTAAATAAAAACTTGAGTTTTGATGACCAGTTTAATCCTCCATTGGATGAATATACTGCCCACCATGTACAATCTCTCACAATGAAAAGCAGAAAATCAAACACAAGAATTAATGGTTCCACAGAAAATCAAAGCCCTGCTGACTTGTAGTGTTTTTAAAAACAAAATCAACGTGGCTCATTACACTTCCATGGGAGTTACCCATGAAGTGGTAATGAGCCAACTTGGCATGGTATTAATCCAATAGTTTGGTTTCCTCCCCACATTGTAAAAATTCACAACATAACCTGACAACAGCCCCACCATTGTTTTGAATTAAATGTCTACGTAAGTACTTGCTAGCTACACATTGTGCAGTATGACCTATAATTTAAGCAAACTAATTGGATAATGTTCACCTTGTTGGCAAAGCCTAGAGAGTCAAGATGCTATATATATCAATAGTGGGTTTTTGTAAAATGGCAGCAGGATAATTCTCTATATTTGTATTTTGAATTCTACATAGAAGAAAGCTAAGTATATTTATTATCATATGAAAAGATTTCAATTTTTTTATATATACAGACTACAAAGACTTGTGAGTAGATTAGGTGCTGAGGTGCTTAAAGGCATATTCAGTCATTTTAAAGGGAAGGGCCATCTATTTAAAAAATCTCAATAATAACAAACTCCTATGGGTATGCCAAAAGGGTGTAATTGAATAGAGCTACTCCCATACTATACATTTAACAAAAAAAAGAGAGGGAAAAAGAGGAAAACGTGCGTAACATGTCAAAAAGCTAACCGTCAAATCATAGAATTTAAGAAGCTAAAATTTTGGGCACAACAAATTTAAAAAAAAAAGGAAATCCTCTTCAAGCGAATTTTCACATCCCTAGCTTTTAAAGGATGCTTCTTTATGATAAACTTTGCGTACGGTCTGGTTGCCTGGGATCAGAATTCTCCATATATTGACCTTACACTAAAAAAGCCCGATGGCCTTAGTCCACCCTCAGTTAGTTGCAGGTAACATACTTTCAACATGATTCTACATTCCTAATACACAAAATCTCTTTGATGACCCCCTGTGCCTTCATAACATGCTTACTGGCTTTTACAAATGACAATATTCAACACCAAAATTGTTATGTCCAAAACAATGATAATTAAGATGGGGGTCACGTTTTCATATGAAGAAAAGAGTCACTAGCAACAATTGAATATATCATGATAAAAGTGTCACTTTCAGCTCGTTCATTTGCTTTTTGTTTGAGGAAAATAGGACATTCCCGGTCAAAATTTTATGCTCGATTTAGGCAAGCAAGTCCCCTCGCACGTCTCGATGCATTTGTGTAAATATCTTTGTCTGTAAAAGTGCTCACCCTGTGATTTTTAAGCAAATATATTTTTTTTTATTATTAATGACCACATTTACAACAAGCTTTTCAAATTAATTCATTAAACATTAAATAAATCCATTATGCTCCAAACCACACTCGAAATTTTCGCTCGTACAGATTTTTTAGTATTTCTTTATTAGCACTCACCCAGTGATCTTTAAGACGAATTATTTTTAAAAATTAATTTAACCCATTAGATCATCCCCAATTTGCACCAAAATGCCTCAAAAAATGTAATAATTTATATTTTAACATAAACTGCACAATTATTTCCAAATTGTGGGCCAAATCTATAGTTTTTTGCAACTTTTATATTTTTCGATTACGTTCGCTCAATATCTCAGATGGTGAAAATCGGGTTTTATGAAACGGGAACTAACGTAACTCAAAAAACGAAAGGTCGTATCAAAATGAAAATTTTTGGCACCGATATTAAGCATCCAAGGGCTGTGAAACCATGGAGCCGGCTTTTTGAATTAGGACTTAATTTTTGAATTATGGCATAAAGTTCCCTAATGGGTCAGCTCCTGGTTGCCGTAGCAACCATATCAAAAATCTGCTCATGGTTTTATTGCCGCATTGTAACCCATGCACCTTCCTATCCATATGTATAAAAGTGCAAGTTAACTGGTAAGCAGTTATGGTTTGTCAAGTTGTTTAGCCATTCAGAGGCCCTGTTTCAGTTACCCTATGGCAACAAGATCAAAATAAAATTACCATTTTTTCAAAACTTTCAAATTGCCTACAATAGATATACAACTGCATATGTGTAACATATTGGATACATCAGAAATTGCAATCGACTATTGGGCAAAAAACGTATACCCACCCCTTGCATATTGTCATACTTTTGGGAACCTCAAATTTTGTTACCCAAAACACTGTCAAGAAAATCCACCTGGGTTACATAGATCATTTTTACCTGATTCTCATCTTTAAATCTTGTGCATGCTACTGTAGTATGCTAAAGGATAAATCAGTGTTGGATGGGTCAGTGTCTTGCTTTCAAGTTTGGGCATAAAATGAAATGCAGTTCTTCCTTTTGTTAGAGCAATCTTTCAAAAGGATGTGCATAATATCAGAAAGAAGACATACTCCCTACTTATGACACAAACAGCATGAGAAATGGTTTCATCCACACTTGACAATTTCAATGTGACAGCATAACTGAATTATGCATGTATTCATTTAGCTCCTCACAATACTGCCCTGGATCTTTCAAAGTATCCTTCCACATTTGGTGTGAGAGAAAACAAGCACACAATTTCATTATCATTGATTTAAAGCATTGTCTAGTTTTTCATTTTCTTTTCCTTACAAATTTCTTTTGTTATTATTAGGCATGCAGAGACAGACAAATGCAGCATTTTTCTAACAATGCTGACACATAAAATGAAGAACATATTTTATATAACTTGGTTTCAAAACTCAAAATGTGGACCTAACCACATGAATAATGGCCCATCAAATTTTTTATTTGATGGGCAATTACAATAATAATAATCATAACAATAAATGTCCATTTTATAGTGTGCACGTATCCGCCCAAGGGGTGTTCAAGACGCGATTGTCAATTATTATTGCGCTGCCATCAGGAAATCATCACAATAATTTCTCTTCACTAAGGTGGCAGCTGGCTAGGCGTATAACCCTATCAACACCTACTATAATATCACCCATAATAGCTACCCACCTGTTGCTTGGTTGGGTCAACAAGGCAATTGAGACTAAGTATCTTGCCTAAGGACAAAAACACATTGGCCACAGTGGGGCTCGAACTTGCAACTTTTAAATGGTATAATGATCAGAGTCCTACACTGACCTGTAACTTAAAGGGATATTCAGAACTTCTGTGTGAAAGGTACTCTCAATTTTTTGACAAAGCCAGATTTTTGTATATACACATAGCTTACCTCCAAATTAACAAATACTCCAAATGAATAAGGCAATGGCCATTTCATTATGAAACTTAAGTGATTTTTAAAATATAATTTCCAGATCCGGACTTCTGATTAAATGAACATACAGCCTGTCTCAAAAAAAATGGTACAATCAAAAAACCGATTTTTTTCAATATTATATCTCAATACAAGTAAGTCGTGTTGTACATCATATTAAAGAGAAAAGACCAGGCTTTCCAGGATTTTTTGTTTCATCTCATTTGCTTGTTTCAATCGAGAGATAACTCCAGTTTACTGCGGAACACAAAAATCGAGTTTGTGCCACTTTCTGGTTGAGTGAAAACGGTGAACGAATTTGTTAAACATAAGTTATTCACACTTGAACAGATATGAAAATATTTAAAAAGGGTTTAACTTCATAAAGAAACTCTAAAAGTTACGTAATGGTGGAAGTTATGATCAGTAAGTTCTGGCTTTAAGATAAAGTGAATAATATTCAACATACTGTTGTTTGTTAGAAGAGAACCATGAGCGTACAGCCGGCGTACAGCAACCTGAAGGAGAGAGTTTTTATGGTCTTGAAAGTATCATGAAACGCAAATTCCTACCAAAACTTTGATACTTTGCTTCCAAATTCAATTGTTTATTGACTTCAACAATTAATAAATGCACAAAGATAGTGCATTATTTTTAAACCATTTCTTTGGATTTGGAGTGTTTATTTGGTTGCAATTACATTCCTTCTGGCATGAATTTAACAGATACCAATTTTGTTATAAATTCTAAGTTCCATTTCATTGACGTGCAATAAATATTTGTATTGTTTATTATTTATGAAAAGAAGATATTTATCATTGAACTGATTATGTTGACTATTAAAACTTGTGTCGATAAAACTAGACTTCTTTTGTTTACTTTAATCTGCGTTTTGTTTCTCTTGTCAAGTTGCAATCTTTTGTTTTGAGCTTCAAGACAGCATGGCATAACTGGGCGAAGCAACTCTGCCCATGCATAAAAGTGGCACAAAATGGATTTTGGTATATCGCACTAAATTGATTATATCTCTGGATTGACAAAAGCAAATAAAATAAAACAAACACCATTGGAAAGCCTGGTCTTTGTTCTTTAATATTATGCCAAGTAAGAATGACTTATTTTGAAATTTCATATTTAACTAAATTTTTTTCCTGATTGTACCACTTTTTTTGAGACAGGCTGTAGTAACCATTAGGCTAGGGAATTGAGTGTTAGAACCAATTTTCAGCAGATGTTTATTTTGTTACCCTCTGTATAAATAGGGGCAAAACCGAAGAGGTTAAAACACCTAAGTGGTCCAGGTAGATCCATATGGACCCTAAAATCAGTTTTCGCACGTAACGCAAATGATGATGAGGCTGTTGTTTCTGCTAATTGTCAAGCTTGTTATCCCGCATCTTCTGACATGTGTGCGAAGAAAATCGTGTCACACGTTGTGGAGATATCGCGAAAATCATTTTCCCCATAGAGGTGACCTTTGACCTTTGGTGGCTACTCATGTATGTAGCCTTATGTTACTATCACAAACAAATAAATTTCATTAATGTTTCATTTACCAACTATATGCTATTATGTAATTTGATCCAAAACCTATTTCCCTGTACAAATGAATGGTAAATATATTGCTCGGAAAAACAGCTTAGTTGTTAATTTTGTAGAGCAGTCTTGACATGTGGTAATGGGTTTTATTGAAATATTCCAATGGGAAATGCAAAGAAGTTCAATGTCCATTGCATTCAATGGGGCTTGACCTTGTTTCCCCCTACTTTGTTAAGCAAGCATTTAAAACACTTAAAACTATTCCTTATTTTAATCTCATGAGCTCCACCAATAATTTGCATCATTTTTTATTCAAATTGGAGCAACTTTGGTCTTGCCCCCTTCCTTTAAGGCACCATTTGCTGCACTTAAGAATCACATTTCAGGGGTCCCTGTCAGGCTGTCAACATATTTAATCACTCAAAGATTTTGTACTTGAGATGTGTTACAAATGTCTGCTAGCTCCTGGGCTATAGGGACCACCACAGGGCATGAGTAAGATCACCATCACATCTCTGAATGTCCCCTCTATGATACTGATTGATCTTCATATGGGGCAGTGGCATTTAAAATCAGACATTTTTGGACCCTATTAACCCTCCAAACGGGACAATTTTTTCCCTGACTGGGCTAGAGTTTCCCCTGACTGGGGTTCTGCCTCAGAACCAATAGGCTGCCTATGCCACTGGATTACAGAGGACAGACAATGAACATTTGCTCCATTTTCAATATACCATGAACAGGTAAGGTATACTCCCCGCCTAAAAAATCCGAACGATGTTGAAATGGCCATCAACGTGCTCAAACTTGCTTTCAAATGAACGCGCCAAGCCAGCTGGATAAATCTCTCAAACTTCACATCATGCTTCGTTATCAATGCATTACGGACACAGGTCAATAAGCAAACACATTACGCGAACAACGCTCCTGGCATTTATTATTATAATTCACCTACATACCTACATACCTTTTAATACAGTAATTTATATCGTTCGGAATTTTTAGGCGGGGAGTATATATTGTAACTTGTAACAACCTCAGTGTGATCAAATATGCCGCATTGATGTGGAAAAATGAGCAGCTTACAGATTTAGATGATTGACCTTTACATGATCTTTTGCCTTCAATTCATGAATACCTTGTTGCAAAAATGGCATCAGGCTGTTTGAAAAGCTAACACAAAATTTTAACCACAGAACATATTACTTCCTATTGCAGAAGTTCATTATCCCTGAATGACCCCTACATTTGTACCTGTTACACATTCCCCACAAGCTTGTTACTCTATACCTCAGTATGAACATGATTAGAAACAGTATTGAAAAGTGATTGCATATTGTAACAAATGTAGGGTGATGTTTCATATAGAAGTCCCAAGTATGCCAATGAGGTATTGCCATTTATTCTGTCAAGCGCTACTGTACGACAGCATACAGCGCATGATGGAATCAATTGCAATACCTCATTTGCATACTTGGAACTTCTATATGAAATGCTTACCCAAATGTATACATACTATTAGTATACACAAATAAACAGACATTATGATAAAAGCAGATAATGGTACCTCATTTTAATCACACAACTACACTAGAAAAAAAGGGACCCATAGCTAAACCAGAGATACAAATTATGCACCAAATTTAACACAAATTGCCATTTTTTTTCTTCAAAATTTTGACATTTTAGTCAATTTTAAAATTTTGGCTTTAGAGTGAGGATATTGGACTAATTTTTCAACAAATTTGAGAGAATCTTGAAAAATGACTCATTACTCTACCAAATTTGGCATAAAAAAAGGGGTCATTCATATACGAAGACCCATGTTTACGGCACGTCCCCTTATGGTCATTTGTTTTGAGTATCCCCACCTCCGGGGGTAATAAGCATTGATGGTGCATCATCTGAAAACCACATGACTGGCTCTGGTGGGTTGGCACATAGGTTATTTTAAGCCTTATTTCACACAAGCTCAGTCTATTTCAGAAGAGCAAACTGAGAAAAACTCTCCCTGCCATGAAATTCTGAACCAAAAAGTGACCTACCCTCAAAGTCCTTGATAATAACTGAATGCTTACATTCATAAATATTTGTACAACTCTTCAAACATTCAAAAGAAAATAATTACAAATTGATTGTCCTTTATTCCATAGGTTTCTACTTCTGATTGAGAAAAAGTTAGAAGCAGAAAATTAATACATTTGATCACCAGCTCTTTTTTTTCTTATGCAAGTTTTGATTACTACAATTTCTTATTTCGAAGAACCAGTAAAATACCTACACAATGTCATGCACTTTTACCATGCTTAAATGCATAATGTTGAAATCAGTACACCCACCGACTGAATCAGCAGAGTGTGAGATGGATACCAAATGTGAACTTGAAATGGACACCATGTGTGGGCACATCTCACTTGGGCGACATCACATAGAAAAGCAAAGTGCAAATGTACTCATACATTATATATTTGCAATTCATGGTTTGAACTTTGGATTTTGTTTACTATGGTACTATGGGGGTGGTATGGGATTTTTTGCAGATGTGCTTTGTATATAAATCAGCATGTTCTTCAGATTCACCATGAAGGACACACCACTATAAATTTCTGTTAGTATGTTGTAAGCCATATTTATTTAGGGATTGAAACATGTTACAGAGTGGCTCATCACAAATCAACAATGCATCCATGTGGCCGTGTAAGGCGCCCGAGCGGGATACAAAAATGTGGACACATCGGATGCAGAGTTGTTGATTTGTGATGAACTTCTCTGTGACATGTTTGAATCCCTTTGAACAAAAAAAATCTATATGAAAACTTATTGATATTGTGTATAGAGGAACATAATAGAGAGGATTCGCAAGGTCACGGATACGTCACGTGGCTGCGCAAATAAATTTTAGTTTCGCATGTGTGCGTCATGATTACTCGCTGCAGGGCGGGCGGTGTCATTCAACATGATAAGTGTGAAATGTTGCCCATTATTTCGAAACTTGATTCTGAGTGATTTTTCCAACTGAACAAGATTGTAAATGCCGATAATTAAAAAATGTGCCCAAAGTGTTTTTTTCCGAGGGTTCCACTCCTAAATGTGGTTTTTAACTAAAACGTTTAGGGAATGTCATATTTATGTGATATAGTTGTCCTATTTATACACTTCCATCATGAGAAATTCAACAAAACTATTTTAAATCCTAAAATATGATTAAAATGCTTTTCCGGGAGTGAAAGAAATGGTTATTTAAAAAATTTTTAAATGAAAGGTTTTTCTTTTTTTAAAAATATATGCAATTACATATTGGTCAAATCACACATTTGCTTACATCAGAAATCAACTGAACTATTTATAGTCCCCCAAATGCTATGTTCCGGGGGTGTCACTCCTCAAAAGGGGTTGTTTTTACTATAGGGTTAGGGATGTTCGTATTTATGTATTTAGGTGTCTAATTATAAATCTTGGGAATGAGAAATTAAAATAAACTTTGGTTTTTGAAATATATAAGATAGCTTAAATGCTTTTCCGGGGTGCCTCCGAGAAGGACTAATTTTAATGAAAGGGTTAGGAATATCCAATTAACATATGTTTGACAAATTATCAATTTTTTACATCAGTATTAAACTGAACTATTTTAAGTCCCCCGAAAATGTCAAAGCTGTTCCGGGGTACCCAAAGTGCTTTTCTGGGGGGGGGGTGATTACTAATAAAGGTTCAGGAATGTCCATTTACCTGATTTAAGTGTCTAAATCTACCTTTTCGGCTATTAGAATTCATTTTGAGCATATTTTAAAATAGTTTAAATGAACTTCTCATAGTATGGAAAGGTATAATTAGACACCATATCACATACATAGACATTCCTAACCCTTTAAGTAAAACAACCCTCCTCCCCTTTTTTGAGCACCCCGAACAGCACTTTGGGCATTTTGGGGACATTAAAAATTGTTTCCGGTTGAATTTCATATGTAGAACTTTGAGTCATTGGACCATAAAATTAGGTTTAATGGACATCCCAATCCTTTCATTAAAATGCCCTGTCCCGCCGGATTGCACCCCCGGAAGGAGCATTTTAACATATTTTTGGAACTTTAAACCTGTTTAGTGGACTTTCTTATTCCGAAATGGTATAGTAACACCTAAATCACATAACTCTGGGCATTCCTAACCCTTTTAGTAAAACACCCCTTTTGGAGTGGACCCCCCCGGGGAAAGGCTTTAGCGGCATTTTTTGAATTATCGGCGTTCAGTGGCATTGACTTAAACATACCACATAAAACACACTTCCGTGAACACTGGTGCCGGGCGTGACACCAATTGCCATATCAACACCTGTGGGTCAAATAATGAATCAATAATTGTGTGCCCCTGCACAGGAGATCTGGTGAGTTTTTGAATAATTTTATGAATAAACTACCTTTCAAAATTAAGTGAGCTAGTTTGAAGTGAGGGGGACACTAAAAGTGTGAGAACACAACACAATCAAAACCAAACAAATTGAAAAATGTGTTTCTCTGATGATTGGCCACATAACACATTTGAGGCAGTTTGACTAGTCAAAATGGTGCTTTCACCAAAAAGTAGTTTAACAATTATCTTGTCTTTAGGTGTATTTCTTACTTTTTTTTACAACTACTCTCTAGTTTCAAAATACGCTTGTGCTTCGAACACATCTAACACAGTGTGTTATATGATCATGATCAAGTTTTTCTATGATTGACACCAAATATATGTTCTGACAGAAAGCTTGTACAAATATAAACATAAAGCTACAACACAAAAATCCAGAACAACAAGGGAAGCTTTAAGGAAAGTAGTCTGATTTTAGATGCAGGAGGAAATCATTTCTCTGAGGAAAACCTGTGAGGACAGGTATGGATAAGCAACGGAATTTACTTACGCTACTGGCTCTGCAGGGAATTGAACCTGGGTTACAGTGGTGAAAGGAGAGTGAATGGACCACTAGACCAGCCCACCCTCCCTAGTACACTACCATGCTAGTTTTTTCCGCATTTACCATATTGAAAATATTTGTAATGTTTATACCCATGATTGGTCCTTTGCAAGAGAATGACTGTCTTATCAGGTATTTTGTATACAATTCTGCAACACTTATAAGAGCTGTGGATTTCAAGGCACTCATTTCTACCAACATATAACATGAACTTGCAAACAAAATGGGTACTCACATTCTCGAAAGTCCTCTTCCAAGATTTCTGTTTCATCACTGGTAGTTGATTGCCTCTCTATCTCTTCCTCATCAAGCTAAAATAAAAAGAGATTAAACAAATTAGGATGTCTCAAACCAATGTATACACCAACAAATGCAGCCAGTAAGCCGCCAAGTAAATGCACACTTGAAATTTATTGCTAAATCTTAAAATATTCTATTTCCATTACCTTTTTAAACCTCAAAACATAATCTACTTTGATAAACTCTGATTTTTCTAATTTGTGACAACAATAAAAGGTGTGTATATCAGAAAAATAAACATCTGAAGATCAAGTTAACCCTAAAAGCCACAACCCCACCCTTATCCATAGATACCCACACCCCATCTAGCATCCACACTGACATTTGATTACTATGTCATTGTCAAATATTAACCTTGATCGATTTTGGCCATTTTACTCAAAAAATAATTTGGGCATGAAATGATTTTTTCAAAAAAGATTTAATTGAACATAGAAGTATATAAAAACCTAAATCAAAGTCCTTTCTGGGATCTACGGATTTGAACTATGACCTTTGAACCAGCTTAAAATGGTTTAAGTCCATTTTTGACAAACTAAATTGTCATTTTTTATCATTTGGAATAAGTCTTCTATGGAAAACAATATTACTACTCATTAATGGTTTACAATGCACTTAATTTTCAGTGCAGTTGTAGAATTATCAAGTTGGGCAGTTATGATGGCAACTGCAATTGACACCCAATCCTAAGCCAATTTTCATATCAATGAGCTAAACCATGGGGTAAATTGCAATTCTATCTACAACTGGCCTTTAACCAAAAGCTCTCAAATATTCAGAAAATAGGTTGTAAAATAAAGGGTTGATAATTTTTTAAAAATGGTTAAAATGAAAAAAAATTGCAATTTTGGTCAAAAATGGAACATCAGGAGAGGGGGGAGGTTGTCTCAGTGATTTTCCACAATGGAAACGCTCCTCCACCTCTCTTTTGTCGTGTATGGGTGCCAACTGGTGCGGGGTTGAACTACTCCTTCTTCTTCCTTATCTCCTTATTGAGTTAAGTAGGTTCATAGGTAGATTACAACTTAGGTCAAACCAACTAAATAGTACCTGCTGCCTTGTAGGATGGTTCATGTGTGCGAAAAAGGCTAAAGGACCATCCCGACAGAAAAGGAAACTGCTGCCATTGCAGAGTGTCACCATGAAAAACAAGGCTAAGGGACCTTCCCCACAGCAAAAGGGTGCTGGAGGACCTGGCGAAGACCAGCTAATATTGGCAATTGACAAGATGAATAGTTCACCACGTAGCACCAGGGTTAAAGCCCCTGATTTAAAGTCGTGTGCATCCTGACTCAACATTGGTCTATACCAATATGTATGATGGGTTTTGTTTCTAAAGCCTACTGGACGGTCCACCGCTGATTTTGACAAAGATGCATTGCCACTTCTGTTAATCAAAAATGCTTTCAATCATAGCACCTTTATTGTCCAGACACTGTCAACAACCCCAAGAAGAAGACTTGTACATGAAGCACAACTGTATTACCAGGGATGTCATCTGCTCGCCAGTAACACGCATTGTGCACAGTGACCTCTACTACAGGAGAATCTCCATGACTATGCACTTATTACAGCCTCGGCATGGAAGAACCAAGAAATGCAGCTACAGGAGTTGTGTGGTTTTCTTCTATTATCACCACTCAAGTCATGTGCCAACCTTGTCAAAACTTTAGAGCGCATCTTGAAGCTTACACTGACGGTCAATCCCTTACACACAGTCATTTGCTTTTACAGCCCCCAATTACTATACAGAAGAAACTGTCTCTCCTTTTACCATGAATTTCAACTGTCCACTATACAGTGTCCAGCCCATAATCTTCTGTCCATTCCCTGGAGATTAACAAAACGCTACGCTGGGCTTACGACGCGCTGTTACCTGCCACAACAAGTCCACCAGAAATTGAATGTACATGAAGGACTTCATGGAACTTTAACCTTGTTTCCCACTAATACCAAATTCCAAATCAAGCAGGTAGACTGAGGACACACCGCCACCCAAATGGAGACTTGTCCAACTGGACATCTTCGGTCAGAGAGGGGTGGATTACCAGCATTAAGAACTCGAGAGCCGACAACCTTTGAAGCGTAATTCTGATCAAAAATGTCTCTTGTAGGAGCCAGATAATTTTGATCGTCAGAATAAACCCCCTTCCAGAGATCCCATGAAAACACTTGACTGGAGAAAGGTAGTGGGGGAATACAAAGCTTGTGAGCAGTATAAATACTGTAGCAGTATCATACGGTTCCACACTCTTGTTGATGAGCTTGAAGACAAGAACTCCGGTGCAGTATATTATTCCTCACTCAGCCAACCAAGAATGCATTGGAGATGGCACCCGCGAAGAAACGAGACTACTGCCTTTGCCTCAAAACGACAAAGTCAGCAAAGCAGAGAAAACTGAAGTCTGGCAGCCCAAGAAGCACTGTATTAAATCCACCAGAAGCTCCCAGCAGAACCTTGATGCCGCTTAGGCTGCACTGATGCTGCTTACAATGTGGTGATTGAGGAGCATGTTAAGAAGGGGTGGTCCCCAGGCTGAGCACTTGACAACCCTACCTCTCCCGAAAACAAGCATGCTGCTGCCTGGTAGGGGCCTTTGAGGACGGACCGATAATGCCAACCCTCCCCACATATAGAATCAAAGGTGAAACAACTGGGGGGGAATAGTGTCCTTGACACATGGTTTCAGCACTTTTAGTTCTCTACGTTGGCAACCAGTTCAGAATAACACTAAATTTGATGAACCTTTCTTCATCACAAGATAGCAGACACCCGTCCCATCCAGACGGGACCTTTCACTATGCCTGAAGAACTGACAACACCAAACACCTTGTCCCGACACATTCCTGCAGTAATCTGGAGAATCCACTATTCCAATGTCAACTGTTAGACATTTTTTGTAACACCCCCTACAGGGAAACAAACCAGCTGCTTTTTAACATCATTCATCATTCCCTCTACCAAGAAAGGCGCCTCCACCACCCGCAAAACTACAGAGGAATCACACTGTCCACACTGGCCTCTAAGATCTACAAATCCATGCTGCTCAACAGAATCACTTTTCACCTAGATCCCCAAGTCTCAGACGGACCAGAACGTTTTTGCAAAGGCAGATCAACACTACATCAGATACTTGCCTCAGAAGGATCAATAAGATTTAGAATTTCCAAGAGAAAAGCTTCAATTGGGTGTTTGTAGATTTTTCCCAAGGCTTTGACAGTGTAAACCGGAATGTAAAAATGCTGGCCTAATTCTCGCCAACTACGGTGTCCCAGATGAGACTGTCAAAGCAATTGCCATCATGTATGATACCCACATGCTTTGTGCAGACCAGGGATGGGCCCACAAAGGAGTTCCTAACAACTACTGGAATCCTCCAAGGATACTTTGCTCCATATCTCTTTGTAGTTGTGGTTGATTACATGCTCACAGAAGTATTCTTGACATCATTGAACGGACAAAGGACTCACCATCAACCCAAAGCGGTCTAGACGTTACCAAGTCAGTTCTCACAGACCGTGACTACACAGATATGTGGTTGCCACAAGATCTACTAACAATCATTGCGAATGTTTGCAGACAAGTCGGCCTACATCTAAAATGCAAAGAAAGACCGAATATAGACTGTCAATGAGGAAAGATGATCATCAAACCTATCTGCACAACAGTTGGTAGCCAACTCAATAGAGGTCAAGGACTTCAAATCTCTAGGGTTCCTAGCCAGACAGCAAGAAAGACTTCCATGGCACGCAAAGGACAAGCTGGAATGCCTTGCAATAACTACACCACTTATGGCAATCTGGTATCTCCAATTAACCAAGCTGAAATTATTCAGAAAAACAAATTTAGTTTATTAAAATCCATCTAACTGAAGCTGATTTCATTCCACTGTTGACTGAAACATATGATTCCCTTTCTGAGAAGTGGAAAATGCCCAAAAAATACCTATTTAGCACCCTAAAGAGGAAATGGTCTCGACCAGTGACCCAAGGTCACACCATGTCGAATTGCTCTTCCTTAATTCCGTTTTGCCTGAGCCCACATGGACACATGTACTATAATTGCTTGTGTGGGAGGGCCGGAAGTGGGAGAAGTCAACATTGAAAGGAAATCCGGCTTCAGTTAGATGATTTATAAAACATAATGTGTTTGTGATAAAAACCATTACACTGAAATGATTTCCTTTACCACCAATGTTGGACTGAAACATAGCATTAACCCCCGTTGAATGAATCATTCAATCCAACACCCAGACGGACTCACTCAGCGGAGGTGGAGCATGATAGTTCAGAGCAGCCAACAAAGGCAGCCAAAGGCAACAAGACCTACACTAACCATAAAGTAACATATGTTAGGGCATAAAGGCATTACATAAAATAGGGGACAAAGATGCTCACCTGACAACGGACATTCTCCGAGGCGAGGAGCGTCATAGTCGGTCACCGGATGGGAGACTTTATGTATAGTGAAGTGGAGTTTTAGTGTGTTTCTGCAGGAAGTGCCCTCGCAAGTTCTCTTGGGGAGTTGTACGTTTCTGTTAGTACACCGAAGAAAACGTTGTGGGAGCCCTCCACGAACATAGCCTCGGAGATTTTGGCAATACTGATTCCGCGGTGATAGGCCCATGACGACGCGGGATATTACGAACTGAATGGGCTCGAGCTTGTGAAGCCCCTATCACCGCATTGGAATCGTTAATTAAAGCGCTATCCATCTAGAATTTCGCTTTTGACGCGGACCCCGGGGGGGGAGGGGGGAGGAAGCGTGTGTAAGAAACACGAGTCGTTCGAGCCCCCCCCCCCCCCCCCCCCCCCCTTGCCCCTGAGCGGACGTAAAATTTTACGTTTATAGGACTCAAGGGCCCGAACGGGACCCCACCACAGGCGATTTCCCGCACCGAAGAGTGACACGCAATTCGGGGTAAGATAATTGTGGAGTTGTCGGAATGAGGATGACTCGTTCTTGCCAGACAAATCCGCCCTTACGTACTTAAGAACGATTTGACCCTGTCCCGAGAGAATTCAGACGTGACATTGAGATACTTGATCTCCGAGCATCGTCTCCCAGAGGCGAGAGGGACCAGGAAAGGACTGTCTTAATAGTGACATGTTTTAGTGATGCATCAGCCATTGGTTCGAATGGAGGCTCCACTAAGTAGTCTAAGACAGCATTAAGGTCCCAGGGTGGAACCGTTTTCCTGGTCGGAGGTCGTTTATTAAACATCCCCTCTAGAAGGAGATGGATCGATCCATCGTCATT
>JAMKCH010001507.1:0-68153 GCA_023653785.1 Ophioderma brevispina
ACGCATAAACCTGAAATCTAAAGGTCGTAAAGTTCTTCGAGGTCACGCGTTGAATTGATAGAAATGACGATTACTACTAGAACGTGAGAAGTTGATACTAGAAGTTGATAGTCTCTATTTCGTGACCGTGAAGCGCATAGGATCATTTCTCAGTGGATTTGTTTTTTATGAAGCTTAATGAAAAACAATCAATTAGCGGGTAATAAATATGTTAAATGCTATCAACAAAAGCTAAATCTTGAATAATGCTGGACAGCATGGTGTTGGTTTTGCAGTCAGGAACTCCTTGATCTCCTCGATACAACCACCATCTGGAGGCACAGAACGTATTCTCTCACTTCGCCTCTCAACATCGTCAGGTCCTATAAACATCAGGACCAGTTTTACGAGGAATTGGACTATGCAATTGATTGTATCAACAACTTTACCTACTAGGCGACTTCAATGCCCGAGTGGGAGCCGACTATGATGCATGGCCCAGCTGTCTTGGGCAGTTTGGTATTGGAAACATAAATGAGAATGGCAAAGACTTCTAGAATTTGTACATACCACAGTCTCTGCATCACCAAACCTTGTCATAGAGTATCTTGGAGGCATCCCAGATCACACCATTGACATCAACCGGATCTTGCCATCACAAGGAAATCTTCTCTTAACAGCGTCCACATCACCCGAAGTTACCATAGTGCCGACTGTGATATATAGACCACTCCCTGTTTTGCAGCAAGGTGCGCATTCAACCACAGCGAATTCATCACTCAACGCAGCAACGTCGACCCCGCATTTTAACGTCAATGCCTACCCTGCGTGACAAATTTGCTGAATCCATAGAGGTTATGCTGAAGGACTGTCCTGAATCATCCCCTACAGTAAAATGGAATTACATCCGGGATACCATCTCTAACACAACCATGAGCACTTTTGGGAAGAGAATCAAACTGAACCCTGATTGGTTTAAAGATAATATAACAGAGCTGTCATCTTCCATTGATGATAACGAGCTGCTCTCATCAACTACAAGCAAGCTTCTTCTTGGCAGATACTCTCAGCCCTCAGGAAGTCAAGAAACAACACTCAAAGAATAGCAAGACGTTATGCCAACGATTACTGGTTGTCACTATGTCAGAACATCCAACTACATGCTGAACCGTGTAATAATCAGTGGCCAATGTATAAAGACTAAAGAAAGTCTTTCGGGCCCACTACCACCAAGACTGCGCTGATCAAGTCATCATCATTGTGCTTTCATCAAGGACCCAAGAAGGCAATGGAGATATGGTTTCTAACATATCAAGGAGCTGTACTCTCGGGAAAATGTGGTAACAAAATCCTACTTCGCTAATCATCGAAGAACTTGATGAATTGCCCACCATAGATGAGCTGAGGAAGCGCATCGAACCCTCTCATGAAAGGCGCCAGGAAGGTTGGAATCCCCCTAAGGTCATCAAAGCTTCTAAGGACTCTGGCCTGCCCTATTTCAAAAACACCATTTCCACAAGCCTCTCTGTGTCTGTTGGGGACGAAGGACAGTACCTCGGGACATGCGCGATTCCGTTATCAAACACTAGGAGAGTGACTATATCCCATGAACCACAATGTGGCTCAGACTGGAATGTCAACCATCGACATGAATCTTCTTAATACTCAACTTCAGAGAAATGAGTGAACATAGACCGCCCTTGTGTTTGCTTTTATTCGACCTGACAAAGGCCTTTTTGCCTGGTCATTGGGAGTCGGTCTTTTTGCGCTACTCAAGAAGATTGGTTGTCCACCAAAGCTTACTCATGATGATTTACATCTTTCATGAAATATGCAAGGTATACGTCCAGTATGATTGTGTCTAACCCTCCACTGCATTCCCAATCAAGAGCGGAGTGAAACTGGGTTGGGTGCCACCGCACTAGACCAGGGGAAAAAGAGAGCGCGACCACAGAGATCAAGAGAAATGCGCGTGAACATAGACGCACATGTGTATTGCTTTTAATCGACCTACAAAGTGCTTTGACTTGTCAGTGGTATCGTTCTTTGCGCTACTCAAGAAGATAATAATAATATAATAATAATAATACAAAAGAACTTATAAAGCGCCCTACATATGCAAAGGATAACTAGGCGCAAAGTAAGGAGAAAAAACATGAAAGCTAGATGTTGCGAAAAGGTGTGTTTTTAAAGAAGCCTTTTTGAAAGACATGATGGAATTAACTCCCTTGATGGCAGGGGCAAGGAGTTTCCAGAGACGAGGGCCAATGATGGAAAAATCCCGGTCTCCCAAACTCCTACGGCGACCGTGGGAAACCGCGAGACACTCACCGGCAGCTTATGGAACGGAGAGCAATATGAGGGAATGTTCTATGAACTCAACAGGAAATAGAGGTAGCTGGGGGTGGCAGATTTCAGAACCTTATCTGTGTATGCACAAGCGTACGAAATTTTATTCTTATTCGGGCCCGAAACATCGAGCCAGTGTAATTCCATTCCAGAAGCAGGGGGAAGTGTGCGTGCACTTAGACTTCTTGAAAATAAGCCTGGCCACTCTATTCTGCAAATTCTGGAGGCTGCAATGTCTTTCCTTGGATACACCATTCGAATTGGAACAGCAATAGTCCATTCTGGAAAGGACCAGGGCCCGAACAGCATTATACATGCATTAAAGGTCAGAAACCTCCTGATGCGACTTAATAAACCAAACTAATTTGTCAGTTTAAGGAGCGCGAAGAGAAGTAATGTTTGGGGATCAGTCATACTCATGCCACTGTCCAAACCACATCCAAGATTTTTAAATGGAGGAGGAAACACTGATTGCAAGGCGCCAACATGAAGAGTTGAGATGCTAAGGGCTGAGTAATGAATTTGGAACAGGCAAGAAAGAGCCCGGTCTTGGAATTGTTCAACTTACGTTTTTATTATTCAAACCAAGACTGCAACTCTTCGATGCACTGAGAGAGCCTAAACAAACAGCAGGCCAAAGCAGCATCGCAAGGCCGTGTAGGATCAAACTTACTGAGTACCTGAACATCATCAGCATATAGAATGATACTTTCATGCCATGTTTTGCGAATAATTTGACCAATGCAGCTAGTATAATAAGTAAACAGAAGGAGGCCAAGGACGGAGCCACCGAAGCAGCCCTCCTTAACTAAAACATTACATGTTCTTTGGTCCAGATAGGACTGAAACATCTCGAGCAGATTCTTAATGCCAAAATGTTAGCCATAACCGCTGCAGAGAATTTTTGATCAACATAATCAAATGCAGCGTTAGATCTAACATGATAATACACAGCTTTACCATCATCCATAACCTCTCAGAACATAATCATAACACCAAAAGGCTATTTTCAGTAGAATGATCAGCCCGATAAGCCGTTTGGTAATGGGTTCAATAGTTATTTGCATAACAATAGTCAGTTACCTGTTTAGCAAATACTTTCCTCAATTAATTTGCCAACACAGGCAATAGAACACTGTTCCTATAATTAGAGAGCTGCTGCTTGTCCAATGCGGTTTTTTGATATAGGGGTTATAACTGGCTTCCGCAGTTCACTAGGGAAGCAACCAGATTTCAAGGAAGCATTAACAATCCTGGTAAGGACGGTAGGATATAGGCGATGTTCCTAACTAACCATTTTGGTAGTGGATCAAATGTCAAGACTATTATAGGACACTTTGCTAATATACAAACAAGCTCATACTGGGAAATTTTGTCAAAGGTGATTACTGAACATGGTAATAAAGAACCATCCTTGTTTACAATGCATGGTTACCACGGCACCAAGCGCATCAATATGTGACGAATATTTTAACTTTCTGATCAACTAGTTACTAAACTGATTAGCGGTACATTGTGATCACAATCTTGTACTATACACTGATTCTTGTTGAGTAGAGTGTTTAACTCGATTTTGGTACTGTCCTTTAATACTACAAGTTTTCAGATGATCATTATAATAAGTCTGTTTTGCCTCAGAGATTGGTTGTCCACCAAAGCTACTCATGATGATTACATCTTTTCATGAAGATATGCAAGGTATCGTCCAGTATGATGGTTCTACCTCCACTGCCTTCCCAATCAAGAGCGGAGTGAAACTGGGTTGGGTGCCACCGGCACTAGACCAGGTGGAAAAAGAGAGTGTCGACAACAGAGATCAGAATCATCTGCGCCGCAAACGCAAGATACTTTCATTTGTAACAAGTGCAGAAGAAACTGCCATTCAAGAATAGGACTGTATAGTCACAATAGGCGATGCAGCAAGGAAAGTTCGCCTTTTAACGTGAATTGCAACAAAGGGAGTTGGCACATCCTTTTTGTATTTGGTTATGTAGAACTTGGTCAATGTTATCGGCCTTTAAAGACCCATAAATGTTAGAAATATATTAGACAGTGAAAAAAATTTTGCTTGCAATCTTTTAGGAAAGAATAGCATTTTTGTCTTATAATCCGTAACTATACATTTTAATCCTCGTATCAAGGCCGACCGTTTAGTTACGTTTTTACATTACTCCAAGCATTTTTCATTTTTGACCCCTGTATTGAGGATTGCTGTCCCCTTCCTGGATTCTGCCTCCACTTTCATGAGGGACAACCCGCATACTTTTTCATTAACTTTCACTGAAACAAATCCACAGAGAAATGACCCTTTGCTCTCCACGGTAACGGAATTGATTTAAGTGACCCAACTAATGGACGCGGGCTTTCAATGGCCCGACGCAGACTTCATCGATTTTCACCGACTGAGTGAACTTTCAAACACACTTTTGTTTTGATTAATTTTATTGATGGGGTCATTTGTACACCTCAAACACTCTGCTTTCGAAAGAGTAAAGAATAATGGAATGGTTTCCTCTCACTGTCTCGAAATACATCAAAAGAAAGACATCACAGGTAAACTGAGTAGGCATATTTCTAAAAAATTGCAATCTTTCAACAATTGCACTAATTCGGTAAGAAAAAACGGAAAATGACAGACTCATTATATTATTTAGAGGTTAATGGTTGAATATTTAAGCTTCGAGTGCATTGGCAAAAAATCAATGCACGCGCGCTCAGTTTGACGACGAATAATGACACAAGCCCCACACAGGGGCGAGTGCCATTATGCAGTCTTAACCTAATTCACAAACGTAATATTAAAGCAGTCAGCACACATTTTTACAAAAAAAAAAAAAAGATGAATACGTCATGAAATCCAATGCAGTGATGTTTGCAACAAAATAATACGCACACCCGCCCATAAAATGAACCAATCCAACGTCGCGCGTAAACGTTCTAAACACATCGCGTATGCTCATTTACATACGCACCGTGCAATGACAAATATCAATGCATATTTTGAAATAAACGTTTATGAATTTAAATTATTAGATATTTAAGCAAAATAGTAAGTTATTAGATTAAGTAGAGATGGGATTTATACGTTATGCATAGCCACTACAGGCACAGGCGAAAGTATGGAGAAGGGTTGAGCTATCATATACTTTTATACAGAGCGACAATACTGTACCAAGGACTCCATAGGCACTGGGCACACAAAATCTCTTGTTGTTATCGCCACCCATGACACCACAGGGTTCGGCCTGAATCATATCACATTTTGAATTTTTTACCAATTTTCCTAAATCTTGGTGGCTTTGAAACCAAAGATGAATATTTCTTAATTTTTTTAGTCTTAAATTAATCTTCTCCAAATGATCGTCATATAAAAACAGTCAAGGCTTGTCTCCACATAATATACTTCTGATATGACTAAAAAGCACCTAAAAAACAGCTCCACGGCCGCCATCTGGATTTCAGCCAATCTTTAATCAATTTTATTGTTGTTACATTTTTGGAAACCATGGACGAATTTTTCTTCAAATTTTTCATCCCACAAGTAATTCTGTGACAATACTCTTCATATATACCAAGTTAAAAGGCTTGTCTTCGACGTAGTTATAATTTTTGAATAAATGATCGAGCCGTCTGTGAAACGACACCCGGTGACCAATTAGGCGGAAAATGGGTTTTTCTGTTAATTTAACATCCCTGGGGTTCAAAATGAAAAATTAAGCAGGCATGTACTGCCAGACAGAGGGCGGAACAAACATATTATGCGGTTTTCAAAGTGACTGCCAAAACAGGTATTGCCGGAGACTTTATTTCTATCAATGAAATGGAGGGAGTAAATTGGTATTACAGTGGATTAATAAGTACTTGGACAGGAGATAAGCACACACCTCAGTAAGCGCAACAAGTAAGCGGATGTTCGGAAAACTCTGGCTTAATTACCCACCGCGGAACGAGGATGCGAGGTTCCTCCCGGTGACGCAGTCACGCTCGGTGTGTTCGATTCTCTCCCAAACTTATACTTTAATCAGACAGTAGTATGGATTATTTAAGTATGAATTAGAGGAGATGTGATTGAGAAGGCTGATGGCAGTATATTGAAAGCAAGATGGCTGCCCGCAAATCATCGAAATCAGTTATGTATAAATCAGGTATAAATAATTCTACTCCCTCGGACGATGAAAAGAGGTAATATGGGCGTACTGACCATTCCACATTGATTTTATTACACGGCCTAGCTGCCACATTAATTAAGTATAAATACCTGTTCATAACTGTAAAAAATTCAAAAGATTATGCCGAAATGTTTTCAGCATATTAGTGAGAAATGTTATTCAATGTTGGTAGGATAGAAATTGGTTAAAATTTAAGAAGTGATGGGCCGGATATCAAAATCAGCATGTTAGAAAAAGTAAGCCTTTACATGCGTTTTTTCACCCATTTGCTTATAAGAACCAGAGAATGTGTGGGTTTTACTGCAGTTGATCCAAAATTCTTCTGTGCGACTTTTCTTATGCGTTTCCATGACCCAAACATCTCCAAAGAACGAAAGGCTACGGTGAGATAACAAGAGTTGGAATGATTTTAATACACCAAATATTGCAACCACAAAATTACTGAATTGGACCAAAATTACCGAGTTTTGTCAAAGCATGATTTTAGAAAATATGGCCGCCATTTTGGATATTTTGGATCATTGCATCAGCGTGGATCTATCCTGTGTTTGAAATGATCTGAAACTTTCACCATATATAACCTCCATAGCCCACCTCTATTGGTTTAGACCTACCCATGCCTTTCAATAATGAATATGCTTATTAATCACCTAGTTCACTCAAACATTACCAGGTTTGCTTGTAATTTCTCAAGCATCGTCCAATACGCTTTTTGGTGCACATAATACCATGTGAACAAGAATACTTTTTAAATCAATCTACCAAAACTTTTTGAAGGGGAACTTCCAAAACACTTGTGGGATACACAACTATCCCTCCCCTTGCACTACGTGGAAATACTAGAGTATAAAACAGACACCTGTACAACTTGAGCATCTCTGGAACGCAATAACAGGTGGATGTATTTGTAGTCATGTAATGTGGCTCTCTTGCCCTACAGCATGGCTGCCTATTGCATAGGGCATATAGCAAATCTTTTTACAGACAACCTGTCTCGAAAATTCCAAACATTTGCATAAATTAGTATATAAATAATATTCATACCTTTTGATATATTAACGGGACAAAGCGCAACACAAACTTAAAGAAGGAACATTAGGCACTAGCGTCAGGACTGCAATTGAGTACATGGATTAATTCTGCAAGTGGACCCACTGGGATTTGAACCAGAGACCCTTCCATGCAATAGACAATCTCTTTTCCAGTACTTATAGTCCAGGACCTGCTTAGAGCCCCGCTTACAATTCATCCGCAAGAGATTATGAGACTTGATTTGAGTTGTTGGACATTTACCTTTAAGAATCATACAGGTGCTTTTTCGAAACCGGCTGCGAATTCCGAAAATCCAAGATGCCGCCGGTAGCCATTTTAAAAATATAAATTTTGATTTTGATACCTAAAGTATGGGTAATACCTCGTTTTAGGGTTTTTTAGGTGCTGGGAATTCATTTCTGACATCGTTTTTTTATCATTAGAGGTCCATGTTACTTGGCATGGATTTGGAATTCCAAGATGGCCGCCGGCAGTCTTATGAAAAGTACGCATTTTGAATGGCATCTGCTAGTATTATATGTGATACATCGTTTAATGAGGTTGTGGGTGTCGTCAATCCATTTTTGACACCATCGACATAATTGGAGGTTAAGGTTACTCAAAGTGGAAAAATCAAGATGGTGTCAGTTGGGACATAGGTATCATATACACTGAAAAAACTCAAAGTGGAAAACTACAGCCCACATAGGGGTACAAGTTTACGGGAATGGCTTCAGAGACCTTACGGGGCAAGAGGGTGCCGCCTTTAGTATTTAGTTTGATAGGTCAGATATTTAGATCCAGTGGGATTTTCGTGCCAAAATGGCTTTTTATTGGCTAAACTTGGTCCTTTTGGGTGCTGATCTTCAAAAAAGTTAGGTGCCTTTTTTAAACCACGCCTACCACAGCTCCCCGACCCCATTTTGAATTTCAAAATGGCTGCCATTTTTCATTATATTTTGTCCTTACCTCGGCCTATGGGCCAATTATAGAGGATTAAAAATGGTGGCAATACCATTGTATGTGATACCACAGGATTCCATTGACACAAAAATCCCCGGGAAAACATAACAACTGTACTAGTATATTTTGATATGTCAGATATTTAGATCCCTGGATTTTCGTGCCAAATGATTTTATTGGCTACGTTTGTCAATTTTGGGGTGCTGAATTCAAAAAGTTGGATGCCATTTTTTCAACCACACGCCTTCAGAATCGCCATGTTGAATTTCCAAAATGGCTGCCATTTTTCATTATATTTTGCCTATACCTCGCCTTGGCCACTTAGAGGAGTAAAAATGGGCAATGCCAATGTTTGTGATACCAGGGTTCCATTGAAAGCATTTCTTACTTGTAAACTGATTTGGTTTGGCCGCATGTTGAATTTCAAAATGGCACGCCATTTTCAATGATCAGTTCTTATCTCGGCTATGCAGCAACTTAGAATAGTAAAAAATGGTGGCGATTATGATTCGTGGCAATACCACGGTTTGTCATACAGGGATTCACATTTAAAGCATTGCCTTGCTTGTCACTAATTGGGGGTTGGACGACCATCTTGAATTTCAAAATGGCCGACTTTTTCAATCAGAGGAGCACAATAATTTGGATTGCAATCCGATTTGTGTAGAACGTAGAGTGAAAAAGGTGGCATAAACATGGTGCTGATGCCAGGGATTCCATTACTATGCAGTCATTAGTATTAATTTGGTGTGTAGTCGCCATCTTGGATTTCAAAAGGCCATCATTGTCAATATATGTTGTCCAAACGGGAAAACAGCCGAGGTTTAATCTGTCCGATGTTAGCCTAATTGACGCCATCCCTAACAAGACTATTGAGACTGCCGACGTCGTAACGCGTTATCACCTGCGCGTCGCTTTGATACAATTTACGCTCGGAATAAAAAGACATACGACCTGTGTCTTGAACTGGAACCTGCTCTTTAGGGGGGAGGGTTTCATATTTTAGTGAAATTTGATATCATGGTTGTAATAATTAGAGTACTTAAAGACCACTATCAGGGATCAACCCTAAAGAGTGAAAAATATGGAAATGGAAGAATAGCATAAAAGTGAAGGAAGCGTTTCAAAAACGCTTCAAAGCAGCGTTTTGAACGCGGTTTTGCAACGGAGGCAATCTGGGGTCAAGAGCGGAACAACCAGCCCTGAACCGCAGTGGGGGGGGGGGGGGGGGTCAGGGTCAAACTTTCACACGGTTGGGATAGAATCATTGAAAAGTGTTTCTTACCCGTAGGTCTGAGTGGTTACAATTTGAAAATCCAGGGACGGCTGTAAGTGCGCAGAAGATTAGAGCGTAAATGCGCAAATCCCATCGTGACATGATCGTTCTGCTTATGTTGATCAACTTAGCTTGGTCAATAATATGATCACTAGAGCCAAGACTGATTACTTCAAGTCTAAGATTACCGAGGCAAATTCTAAAGATCTCTTCAGTACAGTAAATGGTTTGCTGAATAGGTCTAATAATTCCTTGCTGTCATGATTGTGCTATTAGTTGAGTAACAAATTTGCCACCTTTTTGGAAAAGATTTCTAAAATAACATCTGAGCTTGATATGACTGTTTCCAACCATGATGCTGTTTATAGTTACAGATCAGCGGACAACACGCATGTTAAATTGTTTTCACCCTGCATCAGTTGAGGAAGTTGAACGGGTGATCAGTAAACTTTCCAACAAAGTCTTGTATGCTCGATCCGCTACCTACCTGGATTTTGAAACAAAACATGCGTGTTTTCTCATCTCTTACTAATGTTGTTAATGCCTCATTGCATGATGGTATCGTCCCTGATGCCTTCAAGCACGCTGTTAGATTGCCGGGTTGAAAAAGTCTGGTTGTGATGTAAAACATTTGAAAAACTACGGCCCATTTCTAATATCCATTTCTTGCCAAGGTCATTGAAAGTATGGTTCAAACAGGTTAAAAGATATTTGTGGAGCATGACCCTATTCGAGCAGTTTCAAAGTGCTTACCGGGAGAGGCACAGCACAAGACGGCACTGTGAAGGTAAGGGTGATATATCTGTTAAATGATCAATGCAGGGTTGTTCTTATGGCTATGTTAGATCTACTGCCGCCTTGATACCATCAACCAGGAAATCTCATTCGTCGTCTCAACAGTACTTTTGGTATTTTGGTTCAGCCCTGCCTGGATAAATTCATATATTCAGAACCGCACGCAGCACCGGTGTTCTGCATGATGGTGCGACTGTCCGATGAAATTTCTTATGTGTGGGAACCCTCAAGGATCCATCATGGGTCCTCTTCAATTTATCACATACATCATCTATTGGACAAAATAGCAAACCACAAGTTACTTTTTTCATAGATATCGCAGATGACTCACAATTTACCTGTTCGTATGATCCAAAGAAGCTGATGACAGAGATGCTGCCTTTACACGTCGCCCTTCACTGTGTATTGAGGAAATAAGTGACTGGATGAAAGTAAATAAATTAAAACTCACATGGGACAAGACTGAATCATTGTTTTTGGATCCCCTCACAACATAAAACAAAACTGTTGCCATATCTCCAGTTGAAACATAAATGTAAATCAACCACATCGGTTCGGCAACTGGGAGTTTTCTTGACTCAACCGTACATGAAAAAAATCAGGTATTCATTATGTAGACACTAATTTTCAAATCAGGAATATTTCTTGTATACCGAAGTACCTGGATAATTGGACTAATGCCCATCATATTGTGCGCTCTCTTGTTCTGTACAGCTTGGATTATGGAAATTCACTTCTCGTTGTACAACAGACGATAACTTGACTAAGGCTTCAAACGCATTCAAAACCGGATGTCCGTATAATTTTGGCTTGAACCGCCGTGATCACATTTCTCCATATTTAGCAGATCTTCACTGGCTTCTCCCCCCCAGTAAAAGAACGTATAACTTAAGGTGCTCACATAATGTACAGTGTATACAGGCATGACCCTGAGATCTCAAGATGACAATCATCTCGCCTCATCTAGGACACTGTCGCTACTCTCTACCGTTCCTCTCAGATATTCTAGACTGGTTCATACCACCCACTACCCGCCATGCTGGTGATCACTCTTTCATGTTTATGGACCAGTCTTGGAATAAATTCCATCCAAATTCGAATGGCTCCAAACTCAGTAGCTTCAAAAAGCTCATCAAAACATACTTATTTCCTTGTGTTAATTATGTATTTTTAAATTTTTTATGGTTATTTCTTGTTTGCTAATGCGCTTGCTATTCATTTGATTGGCGCAATATAAGCTTTGTATGTAGTATGTATGATGTATAATCAAGGACATTCCTCGACACGATGACACCCATTCGGTTATAGTGACCGGAAGTAACCTTGTCGCTGTACTACATTACCCAGTGAAGATCGCAGTTGCGGTCGCAACGTTGATTGCTCTCAAAGGTAGTATGATTGACATTTTGTATTATACACCTTCTGAACTATATCCCAGATGAATGGGAGTTTACACGTTGTACCAATTTAGTTAGGTTAGGTTGATACAAGAATTATCCTTGATTAGACTTAATTAAAATTATGAGCAATTAAGTAAACAAAGGATGAAGGGGTGGAGCAATTGGGTCACAGAGATTGGGACACGGCACCATGTAAAGTCTATGGGAGGATAAAAGGCCTCTCGATCGACTTTTCCGTGTACTGAAAGCCAGAGGTCTTCAGATTAAATTCTCCTGACTACCGTCAATGATCAGCATGGAAAACAGATTTGTTAAGGAGACTACTGCCATCTATACAGTGCTTTGCCTCGCTCAAGGGAGATCCACTTTTGTTGTAGGTCCCTCACAAAACTCTCATAACACCTGCTTTGACTTGTACGAAAGAGCAATGAAACTGCAATCGTCAACAGGAAATACCAATGGGTTTGGAGAAATTGTGGCTCCAGGCTGTTTTTGGCCATACGGTACTATCACAATGATGAGTGGTGTAGAGTACCATCTAACCAATATCATGGACTGCTATGACCTCCTCTTTGAACCAACTTTGCAGCTAGAAAACTTGGTATACATGATCTTAAATGTCACAATCCGCAATAGGCTTCACAATGAAACAGAAGTTAACGGTGAGTCTTTGAAGAGGGCTAAAGTAAATCTCAGAGAACAGTTCCGAGCTTGCACTAGCAAGAGTTGGGGGGGGATGGCACAATTTCTCTTGAGTAATATTAAGTTGGTAGAGAGTCTATTTCATTTGTTCATTCGAGCAGTAGACAGGGTGGTGGGAGCTATCTCGGCTGCCCTTGCGGAGCAAGCAAATACTACTTTGTGTTATTCTTGACAGATATATGACAACTTCTCAAAGCTCAGACACACCCTGGCAAAATGTCTGCTGGTATTGATACGGCAAGTTTGACATCAGAGACTCAACTAATACCACTGAAAACCCTTGATGTCTCTCAATGAACAAAAGTCTCAAATGAAAGGAATACTTGGGGGAAAGCTCTACTTCATGAATATGAAGAAAGCGCAAGAGTTATTTGTCATCTAGGCAATCTCAATCGTATCCAACAAACCAGGTGCTATGCAACTCCAATATTGGTGAGCACTCACACGAGGAGGTAGATACCGTGTCCCAATGATGTACTGATGCAATCACGACTGACGGAGAATCAGAGATATAGATGTATATTCGCCAGACACAGATGTCTTCATTTACCTAATGGATTTGTGTTCAACAAACAGTCTTCAAGGCGAGCTTCGCTTCATAATCGGAAAAGGAAAAAGCGAACGCATACAATTTGACATAACGTACAAGGTGTGCTGCAGTTAGAAAGCGAGCAAAGAAAGGTCTACTACTAGGTCTGCATGCTTTTAATGGTGCTGATTGGGGAGGGAAATTGCTGTCATATACTATAAGGTGGCGGGTAAAGCATTATCTCAGCCTAGATTAAAGCTGTGACCCAATAATGTATTCCAGAAATTTGGTGAGGAGATGTCTTCAAGAAATTTGGTGAGGTGATGTATTCCAGAACAATTTTTTGTTGGGGGGGTGAAGGATCGATGGTTCACCTCGACAGCACACCAAATGTTCTTGAACATTGTGTGGTGGTGTATGGCACGATAGCAAGTGCATCACAGTCAAGGAACTGCGATGGGAATTGATAAGGTCAAACTATTGAGGCTGAAACGTTGCCACCAATACGTGGAGCACTGGAACCACACATTCAGGCGGCAATCTCATATCGGTAATCAGTAAAGGGTACAATGAGTCAGGTCACATATACCTGGATGGGAAAAACATAGATGGGACAATTCTCCCAAGAAATGTCAGGAACCACCTGCACCTCAGGCAATTGTTGAACTTGTCAAGTGTGTATATCATGGTGAATGTACCCGTCATTGCTCCCTTGCCAAAAACAACTTGCCATGTACAGCGCTCTGCAAATGCGTGACTGTGGTACAACATAGAAATTGCAGAAGACGGCCTGGGAAGGCACTGAGTAACCCATGCAGCCTGTAATTCTCCAATGGAATTTAATAGCCCCCTTTATTTTGTGACGGGAACGGTTAAACAGGGTCAAGTCATCGTTTAAGGGTGAGAACATAAGACGTATTAACCTCAGGGAAAATATTTTATAATTAATTACCTACACCTCAAATAATTTTTTATCCGAATAAAGTAACATTTTCACAATCCATGAAAGCTCATTTTGCAATTAAAAGTCAGTAAGATGTCCGTTGACATTTACATGGCGAGGTAGACCAAGATATAGCCGGTGTAAAAGGAGATATGGTCCGGCAGGAACCATAGTCGGGGCTAATAGACGGAAATCGGAAAACGTAAAGCTAATGTTGAGGAGAGTAAAAACGGAATCGAGTGCCATATTCTTCACCGGTGATAGGCGGACTGTGAAGTACAGGGGACGATCTCCCCCCCCACACCCCCAACTCCCATCCCCCATGCATGCCACCCGGAATAGGACGTAGGATGATGCAAATAATCTTCATGTACTGAAAAGACAGTCAAAGCAGCACCAGTTATTAATGGATAGTGTTTATAGTAGCTGTAATTTATATACTTATACATGGTCTTTTGACATCTAGATAATAAAGTTACAATTAATGACAACATTAAGAATTGTCTGGCATTAAAATAGAATGGCGGCCATTTTGAAATCTTCCATGATGGTGAATTTCTCATTGAAAATAGGAATGCAGTGATTTGGAATCATCATCCATAGTATATGCAATGCTACCATTTTAGGCTGCTTATTACTGGTATGCTGAGATTTAAAAAAAAGGTATGAGTATATGGGCGGCCATTTTGAAATCCAAGATGGCGCAAACCCAAATGAGATGTAGGTCATGCTGTAATGGAATCCCTCGTATCACAAACATGGGCATTGCCACCAGTTTTCTATTCTACGTTGCTCACAAGACAAGTCTATAGGACTAGTTCATAATGAATCATGGCGGCCATTTTGATTCAAATCAGTTACAAGTAAGAAAATGTTTTCAATTAGAATCCTTGTATCACAAACATGTGTATTTGCCACCATTTGTATTCCTCTAAGTTGCTCATAAGCCGAAGATTAGGACAAACATAAGGAAAAAATGGCGGCCATGTTGAAATTCAAAATGGTGACTGAGCGTGGTTTGAAAAAAATGGCACCTAACTTTTTGAAATCAGCGCCACAAATTGACATAGCAATAAAATCAAATGATTGGCACAAAAAATCCCACGGGGAAAACCTAACAAACTGTTATACTTGGTTGATCCACCCGTAATGATGGGGTCCAGCTGACTGGCATCGCTAACAAGGTCAAGGCATTCCGAATCACGTAGAATTATGCCCTCCTCATGTGTTCCCGGATGACGCTTGACGTGAGTGGTAGTTCTTCTAGCCCCAATGCTGAGTGCAAGTGTACGTCAATTCTGAGCTGGTCAAATGAAGTTGCAGTGGGCTTGCTTCGTATTGTTCAGCCTGGTCTAGGTCAGCTTCAGAGACACAGAGACTATACAAAGCTTGAGAGAATCTTTACAGGTTCTGAATGCAAGTGCTGCAAGATTTGTTCCCACTTTACTGAGTGCATCGTCCCCAGTCGTAACATGAGCTTAATGAGACTCGGCATAATTCATCTCCTAGCTTGAGGTGCTGTATATGAAGTGGAATCAATACGACGCTTCTCTCCTGTCCCGAACTGAACCCAAAGCAGTGAAGCCAAATCTTTGAACAAACCAATGTTGTGTAGCGAGAAGGATAAGAGGGTCTGTGTCATTAGACACCACAACGACTCTACTGACAGCCCTTTCTAATGGCCACTACACAATACAAAGGAATATTACGCGAGCAGTCAGCCTCCTCTGCCAGGTTGTGAGGAGTGACAGGTCACCGCAGATGATTCAGTCAGCTTCAGAGTTGGAGGTGGAGGTACCAGCTTTCCAATTCCACTCAGAACCACGTCTTCAGATCTCTTTCTCCGGCGTCCCGTGCTAGCAAACGTAGGTTCTGTTTGTTGACATTAGATGCCCAGAACTTGTCCAGTTGGTGTGGAATGGGTACGGATTCGTCCATGATGGCTAATTCAACGGCGTAATTCCCAGCTTACGGATACGCTCACCTTCTTTGATGCTCAATTCATTGTAGCTGTTCAAAGTACTATGTGGATCATTTCCAGTGATGGAAAACTCCAATATAGATACTCTGAAAAAAAATTCTTGATTGACCTCTACAAAAGTTTGTAAATGTAGACGAAGATTGGGAATTAACGTACTTTTGACATGAGTCAAGCACAGCGTGTGTTGTCTGGGGGGTGTCTGATTAAATTGGAAATAAGCTTGGTTTTCAGCTGAGCAACCGATGTCTTTGTCAGGCTTTTGTCGTCCTATCCCCATCAAAGAGTGGGACTATACTGCAGAAGGTCATGTACATATAGCTCTTCCGGTGACATTCACGCAATTTAGCAATCTCTGCTCCATCCAAAGTACCAATTCCTCCAATCGTTGGTATACATTTACAAACTTTGGTGGAGTCATTCAAGAAGTTTTTTCAGAGTACGGTACCCATTCGAGTTTGTCCATCACTGGAAATGATCCACCATAGTATTTGACAGCTACAGTGAGTTGAGCATCAAAGAAGGTGAGCGGATCCGTTATGTAGAGCTGGACGATTCTAGCTGCCGTTGAATTACCATCATGGACGAGTCGTACCCCATTCCACACCGGAATGGACAAGTTCGGGGGGTGGTAAGAGATCTGAAAGACGTAGTTCTGAGTGGAATGTTGGTTATGAAAGGAAGTGGTACCTCCAACTCAGAAGCTGATGAATCATTGCGGATCACTCCTCAGCAACTGGCAGGAGGAGACTGACTGTCGCGTAATATCTTATGTGTGTTGGGCAGTTGAAGGGCTGTCAGAGAGTGTTGTGGTGTCTATGACACAGACACTATTATCCTTCTCCTATACATTCTTGGTTTGTTCAAAGAGTGTGGCTTACACGAGCTTTTGGTTCAGTTCGGGACAGGAGAGAAGCGACGTAAGATTCCACTTCATATACTGCACCTTAAGCTAGGAGATGAATTATGCCGAGTACTCATTAAGACGCATGTTACGACTGGGGAAGATGCATTCAGTAAGGTCGGGAACAAAAACTTGGCAGGCACTTGCATGCAGACCTGTCAAATTTTCATAGTCTTCTTGCTTCTGAAGTGACTAGATCAGGATGAACAATACTAGTCAGTGTATGGGTTGGTGCGAGAAGCAAGCCCAAGGCAACTTCATTTGACAGCTCAGACTTGACTTCCACTTGCATTCGATTGGGGCTGACGAACTAAGGTACCACCCACGCACAGCGTCTCCGGGAAACACATTGAGGGAGGGAATTCTACGTGATTCGGATGGCCTTGACATTGTAGACGATGCCTAGTCAGCTCACGGGTGGATCAACCACGACGGCACCCTCTTGCCCCGTAAGTCTCTGAAATCCATTCCCGCTAAATCGTGACCCTATATGCACACTACAGCGTGTGTTACTATTTCGAGTTTCAAGTTTTGTGTTTTTACTTCGAGTTTTCGAGTAGTTCATTTTTCGAGTTTCGATTTGCATTTTCGAGTTTTAATTTTCGAAGTTCGAGTTTCATTTTGAGAGTTTAGAGTTTTTATTTTTCGAGTTTCGAGTTTATTTTCGAGTTTCATTTTTCGAGTTCGCGTTTTATTTTTCGAGTTTCGGGTTGCATTTTTCGAGTTTCGAGTTTCATTTTTCGAGTTCGAGTTTTAATTTTCGAGTTGCGAGTTTCAGTTTCGAGTTTCGAGGGTTTATTTTCGAGTTTCGCGTTTCATTTTTCGAGTTCGAGTTTTAATTTTCAGCTTCGAGCTTGTCAATATTTATTTAAATAAACAAAATTTTGGAATTTGTTGTTTTTCATTATAAGGATCTGAAACAAAAAGGAGGGGTATGTTTGTCTAGGTTCAGACCTTTAGGTACACGGCTACAGTCCTGTTTAAGAAGGTTCAAGTCATCTGGGACGGAAAAGATCCAATGCATCAGAATTTGTGAAACTGGTCGTCAATTATTGCCTGGTCCTATGAAGCAGAAAATGCATTTGAATTCTTTGCAATGACAGCTCTGTATACAATTGTGAGGCGTGTTTGGTGACCCCTATGAATATACCTCCTTATTTAACAAAGTTCCGCACATTTCCCAGAGGTTGGACCCACAAATGTGATTCATCCACCTTCACAAAACTATAGAACAAATATCTTTCAAATCTTCTTCCCCAAACTTCGAGAATAGGATTCTAATTTATAACCCTACTACTATTCTGACTCACGCTTCATGTTATTTGTAAAGAACACCATTATTCTTGATCATTCATGTAAAGGATGGTTAAGAATGTCAATGGTAGTGGCCCAGGCAAAAGAACGTTAATCTATTTACAACAATATATGCAGACACTAACATACACGTTGTCGTTTGTTGCAGTGAAAAATGTGGCCATGAGGTGGCGTTTCGAGTTTTTTTTTTAATTTTATGATTTTATTAATTTATATATTCTTAGCGTATCCACAAGTCATTCACTGTGTGGGTCTTTAAATCTTGTTTGGTGCCACAAACAAGAGTAGTATCCGCATAATTGTGGAGGGATCTATATCAGTGAGGACCTATCAATAAACAAATAGCGTTGTGTATCGCAAAGGCAGTTAGGTTATCAGAGGCTTTTAAAGTGGTTTCAAGGGTTACTGGTGAACCCCACCACTTATAGCATTAATGAAAACCACCTACAGTGACACTGATTTGTATTCAAAAAACGGTAAGATCTTCATGAACCCTTAAAATGTTCTCCGTTATGATCCAGACCATACAAAAACAACCTCTAAACAATTATTAACAGAACTTTTTATTGCTCTGAAAACTAAATATAAGCACTAAATGAAACCTGCTTCAATTAGGTCATAATTTGTTTTTCAATTTCCGCGCTGACGCTTTAGCATGAGACGTGAGCATAGACACTATTTTAATAGACGAACGTAGATATTTGTGATTGTAGAACGATAAAATCTAGTGATATTGACAACTTACAAGGACAAGCCCGGGGGTGTCGAAACCAAGTTTAAGGTTTACATTCCAGTTGAATTTTCCAAAATGTCAAATTCTATTTCAATTAGTATTTGTCACAATATCGTGCTTGTGTCTTTCAACAGCGATGAAAATTATGTGGAACAGGTTTTATTTCTGGCGGCGTAAAATACTTTAGGACCCTTTCTAATACGATGCAATCTGATGCTAATCTGAAAACTGGCGTCGCTATTGTATCAAAGCTTCATTACTTCTAATAATCACTGTAATAATATAATTAGTGATATGAATTGTTCACCGATTTGCATATCCATTCAATTATCAGGTTCATGATATGGAAACCAAAACCAACAACTTAGCGTCTTGGATAGAAGATATGTTATGGCCATCTTGGATATTTCAAAATTGCTAAGGGTACTATTTTGGCATCATGGAGATGCTTAATCAGTATGTTTTAGATACACGGAAACCAATAAAAACTTTGTGTGGGGCCATAACCAGGCCGGGTTTCGGCACCGGACTATTACTCTGAGTGAGTCTATATTAATTACGTTAATTTGTTTGCTTGCAAGTACACGAAAAATCTCAAAACATCACTCGGTACTCGTGCTCTGCCTTACCTTGTATTGCAATTTAAATAATGGCAAATAATAATGGTTAAAAGAATGAACCATTTTCTAAAAGGGTAAGCTATATTTTCACCCCTTTTCCATAATATCTTCTTCACCTGGTATTGTTTTGCACGCTGAATGAAAATACTTTGTTATTATTGTTATCGTAATTTTAAAAAAAGGCAATGTTGATTGATCCATAATAAATTGTTATTTATGATGATCATCCCTTGTAATGTAATAACAAGGTTATGTAATAACAAGGTTAATATAGTCCATAATAGTGGTGATGTGCTAAAGATACACTTGCACATTTAGAAAATGGTGCGCCCTCAAATATTTCGAAATTGATATTCCTGCATGGTTTTAAAGGTTTTATATGTTAGCCCTCACCTGAAATGATTAAGCCAAAATCAGCACCTTTATGGGTAAGCAGAATGATTTTATAATAAAACCACTCCGGAGAGGTTTTATTCAATAGACCACAGATCACGGCGTTAAACACAAGAAAACACACGCCGAGGTTGATTCCCTCGGCAGCCACACTCTTTGACTGGTCTGTGACCTTTGTAGCGTTACTATCAATGAGTGCGAGTCTGTGATATTCAATAGACACATTTGTTGATTAAAGGTACGGCAAACCCCAAAATAAGGCTCCTATATGTTTTATGTTTTGATATTTTGGTGTGTATATATGTTTGTGTATGTTTGATATTTTGGTGTGAAAATGCAATGGATTTCAAATGATACTGCAAAAAACTTTAGACTCGTACCTTAATTTGGTTGAGGAAAATAATAGTTTTTATGGTGACAAAACAGCTAAAACTTACAATTGGAGACATTTTATGAAACACCTTTCTTTGTATCTCAAGCTTAATTTTGCATACATCCTACGTCACCTGCGAATCTGAGCCAGCGATCACAACTTCTCTCGTAATATTAGTCGTGCGAAGTTAAGAATATATAGTATGCGGAACTTCCCGCCAAAATGACGCTCAACCAATACTGCAAATAAATATCTAGATCGTCTGCTCTGGCTGACAAATGGCACATACATAGGGCGGAACAACCGCTAATTCTGTCTCGTGCTGTTGGTAACGATTGAAGAACTATCTTCGATCTTCAACAAAATTATAATAACCTACCGTATACGTAGGACAGAAACCTGACCCAAAGACACCCTGTTCCACCAAGTGACAATTAAGGCACGTACAGCAATATTTTGGTGCCAAAGGCGTCCAGGTGTACCATCGTCGGGATCATATGGGGGACATTTGTTCACGCCTGGATTAGCCGATGACGTAAGTGAATATTACGTATAGAGTTTCGGGATACGCACATGTAATAAGGCATTAAATACTTTTGGAAGACCTGTGAAATTTAATAGTTTGCCTCCACTCGTCCTGATCTATTTCATTTTTCTTATTGTAATTTAGGTAATTTGATATCTATGATATAATGTTTGATAATGGCATCCTGCCGTTTTCTAACTTTTTCCAAGGTGGTCCCTCATTCCAACGTATATCTAGCGAAGACGTGCCTAGTGTTGGAAACTTGTCTGCGCCCTCTGCCGTCAATTGCTTAAAATCATCGAAATCACTACCAATAAAAGCACCAACTTATGTGTGTGGTGTGTGTTGTCCATTTGCGCGTGTTATCATATGTGTGTGTGACCAGACGGCGGCAAATCCCTCACGACCGCTTTCCATTCATCATCTTTTTACTAGATTGCCGGCTGTACCGGCGCGCTGATCCGTCGTAATGAGGCTAGTCGATACGAGCGGCTCGCTGAGTGGACGTGAGAAATCCCATCCCAATCGCGGGCGTGGATAAGTGCAGTCTTTCGGTGATGAGGCGGTGACTAACGCAGCCTCGCTCTGGTGCGTCTCTTAAATACCTCCGCATCTCAACACTTGGTCTCAAAAGATACATATCTAGCACCAAAAATCTAGCGTGATGAACGAGAAGAAGTGCTCGCATCAACCATGTACTCCACAGATAATTTGAATTGCACTTCGACAGTTAATTGTACCGTGCAGGATGATGGGGAGAGCGAACAGGGAGCCACAATGGGTACAGCACAAATTATCGGTATAGCAATTGTCTCTGGTTTTGCAAGCATATTAACAGTACTTGGAAACATACTTGTAATTGTTGCATTTTTTCGCGAAAGGCGACTCAGGGTGATAAGTAACTATTTCGTAATGTCAATGGCAACTGCGGATTTACTAATTGGGATATTTTCAATGCCACTTTATACAATTTATCTGCTTCTTGGAATGTGGCCACTTGGAGCCTTCATATGTGATATATGGTTGGCTTTAGATTACGTCTGTTGCGCCGCTTCTGTTATTGGTATCCTAATGATCAGTGTAGACCGCTATCGTTCCCTATCAAGTCCCATGACCTACCGTAACGAAATGACACGTCCCCGAGCTTGTATTCTTATTCTTCTAGGATGGTTGGTGTCCATTTTGCTATTTGGAGTTCCTATTATAGGCTGGCAATATTTTGAAGGAAATAGAACCATTGCAGTAGATATGTGCGAAGTCCAGTTCTTAAATGATCCTACTTACACTACCGGATCTATTGTACTGATCTATTGGCTACCTTTGCTCGTCATTCTTATTTTGTATGGAAAAATCTACATGTTAACTCGCAGACTGGTGAAAAGTCAAGCTAGAATTATTGGAAAGCTTAGCATTAGGCAAGATGTTCGCCACGATTCCAGGCATAAAAATAACAACGACCGAAAATCAACAACATTATCAACTGCAGTTGCGGTAGGAATCGGCGGTGATTCAGAGGATGAAAGGGGACCTCATTTTAACCCTCCTGTTCGGGACACCTCCATGCCGGTACTAAGCGAAGAGGAATACGAAGAGTGTTTAGCAGAAGCACAAAAGAACAGTCAAGATAAACATGCAACGGAAATCGGCAAGTCAAAATAAAGGTATCTAAATGTTCCATTGACTCCGGGGTTGATTATGATGGAGACGGAGACGGAGATGAAGACGAGAAATCTAATGGTGACCAAAATACGCCGTCTGATGGACGCAAAACTCCTAGAGGACAAATGTCTAACACGAAGGATCATCACTTGGGAAAAACTCTTTCAGCTGCGCTGATGAGTTTACGAGAGGCCAAAGCGGTGAGAACTTTGAGCGCTATCTTGGGAATATTCATCTTGTGCTGGACCCCTTATAGTGTGCTTGTCATAGTCTATAGCTATTGCGAACCTTGCGTTCCATATAATCTCTACAGTTTCAGCTATTGGTTGTGTTACATCAACAGTACATGCAATCCCGCCTGCTATGCTATTTCAAATAAGGATTTCAAAGTAGCTTTTAAAAGAATTCTCGTCTGCGGTCGAAAAAAGTATAGCTGGAAAACGGCATTGTATTGATTAACAATGTAAACCTATACACGCAGTGCACGACGATGGGTTGTTGCAAAACGTGTATGTGTGTGTGTGCCATTAAACGAAAATGTCTTGTAAGGTGAAAGAAAAGAACAGTAATTGTATTTCTCGCAATCATGTTTTATACCGTCAAGTATTCCGTTGGAATGCTCTGTAATTGTAACGGATTTAAGGCGCCAAAGTAAAGCAGAAGCGCAAACCTAGGTGCGAAATTTAATTTGCAAAGCGAAATTTATCGATATTTTGAGTATATTTATTTATCAATCATCACCAAAGCTTCCCACATTTTTGTATCCTCAAAACAGCCACCATCAACAATCGATGTAATTAGCAAGATCGGTTTAGGTTAATTAAACAAATACTTGGTGCTCAAGTGGTAGAGCTATTAGTTCATATGGTACGAACTTTTTGTACTCTAAGTTTTATGAGTTAGGTACAAAGTTGCATCTTACATAAGACGACAGAAGGATTTTGTTTCACACATTCCTCTATCAAATCATGAACAGCTAGGCAATACTATTGATTTTCCCAGTTCTCATAATGAAAGCAAACGAAAATGAGCAATTGCTACCAACCATCGCAAATGGTATTTGAAGGTTACATTTACTGCAGCAGGCCGTGTAGGTACACACCTATCTTGCCGTGCAACCTCGGTCGAACTTTTCCACGCAAATTTTATCTAGCATAAGATAAAAACTGCGCTACACCGGTTAAGTGCAGGGAGTTAATATTCGTAACCAGCTACATATAACAGATCTTTATTTTCCGGGCGGCTATATTGGAGATCATTACGGTCTATCGATTTACCAATATTAGTACCATTAAATTACGTTCCAACAGTTTCCAGTGCAATTTCAATATTGCATGAAGCTTACAGCTATTTTCTGAAAACTGTGAATAATGCTGCTAAAATGAATATTTCATTTGAAATCGAGACTATCAAAAAAACATTGAACTATAGTCGGAGATAAGTAAAGGAAACAGACGGTTAAAATGACAGATTCGAAACGCACACGATATAATAAGACAGATATGTAGACATACACTAGTTCATGCTCGTATTGCCTTTAAGTGCACACTATGCTGCACTTTGGTGAAATAACAATTTGTCTTTTAGCAAATGCCATAAATTATTATTGTTATGCACGTGAAACATTCTCAAATGGAAACCTCATCACGTAAAACGTAAACCTCACATTACCCATTAAGATTTCGCAGAGAGGCTTGTGGGGTTATCTATTTAACAGCACTGGTATAATTACCAAATAAATAAAACCAAAAAACAATGAAAAATAACAAACGATTGCTGAAATGTCGCTTTAAAAGACATGTTTAACATACTTATTCCCACACAAAACCTGCCTGTATCTGAAAGAATGCGAAAAGTAAATTTAAATCGACGGTAAAGTGACACCAACAAGACAAATTTCAGAGAGACTGCCAAACGGTCCCCGGAATGTCCTTTTGTGTACGCTGAACGACTCAGTGCAATAGATGCTCAATTTCCATGGTAACGTAAGCGAGAAAATGGTGCTCTTTTAGTGTTTTTATTACGAGACTGAGTAGCCAGTCCGCTGGTTCGGAATGTGCTACGTGTAGAAGTGATAGACTAAAGCAATTAGGATAATTTCAACGAATAACGTGAACAAAGCCATGGGGGAGTGATAAAATTAAGATAGATCACAGACGCCACCATTTCAAATTGGTGACTTTTAGCGTCTATCAGCGTCAGGACCTTTGCGCCAAACAAACGGTAATACTAAGTTGGTTGAATCAGTGGGGCCAGATGTTAAAGACATACTATGGCATCCAACAATATTAAGACACAATAGAATATACATCTCATCATCTCATCCAGTCATTTTGTAATATTTTAAAAACAATCGGAAGTGTGGGTTTTGTACATTTCTAAGTCAAAACCAGAACAAAATTTAATTTAGTGCGAGACCTGCACTATGACACCAATGCCTTAAATCCACGTTCCAACTTCCAACCAGCCATGCTTTTTGACACCAATTTTAATTTTTAAATTGCAAATTGCTATTTGAAGAAATAAATGTACCAAACTGATGTATCAATACACTTTTTCATGTGTATCAAAGCGCTTTACAATTATTACCACTACCTTTGGAATATGTCAGCTGCCATACATATACCCAAGGCATAACTCGTACCTTTGGGCGGTCGCTCCATGACAATAATCCCTAGCCAGCAGCACCCATTTCGGTCCGGGTGGAGAGAGGCAATCAAAGATAAAGTGTCTTGCCCAAGTACACAACGCATTCCGCATTGGCGACAGTGGAAAGCAATTTGTGCCTATGTCAGGTGAAGGTAGCTTTTAAGACTGTGGTGTTCAGAGCCAGCACTAAATTATTAGTTTTGTTTCTGGTTCTGCCTAAAAATTGTACAAAACCCACACTTAGAATTGTTTTCAAATATTAGACAATGACTGGAAGAGATATGTGGATTTGATTGTGTCTAAATATTGTTTCAGACCTGGAATTCCTTCAAACAAAGACAGTAAGGGGGCTTCGGAACTCAAACCGCATTGTTTCACACCGGCTTCGTCCGTTAATTTTCCGGTTGGGGAAAATAAAAACGGTGTTACTGCCACATTACCTTCGGTTCAACCTGAGTTTGTAGGTTACTCTAATTACCCACATTATAAACCTATTTTCTTTCGTAGTGTTTTCACTGTCATTAAACGTAAAAGTGGTTTATTATCTTAGGGACGCTATAATTCCAATTAACTTCATACTCATAATCTTATTTCTAGACTGTCAAATATATGGTGAAACCTGGACATTTTGCATGTCGTAAACTGTAATACGTGGTGTCCACACTGTACTGTAGAAATATTACTATGTATTCAGTTTATTTTAGAGTGGGATGCACTGTTACATTTGTACCCTTATAACAAATTGAATCTTCCCACGAATAGCTAACAGGTGTTACAAGGATGGACAGTTATTTTGGTTTAGTTCATTACATCGTTTGAGTATAGAACCCGTAATTCCAATAAGCCAGCCTGTCGTGGACAAATAGACAATTTCAGTACTACAATACAAATTCACATGTCAATGATTCCCTGGCAATCCAAGGGTGAAGCCCATTCAAAACCAGTCGTCCGTGCGGGGCGCTGACATTTTGAATATTGCCGGAATAATTATTAGTTGGGTGCTTGTATACACCAATAATGTAAATTCGATTACAAAAACAATCCGCCAAAAATATCAGTTGTTGGATGTGGGGTGCTATTGGGTGTTAAATTTTGTCCTACACATGCCACACAACGAATGAAATGACACGTCAGTCGTAGATTAAATAAAACCGCCTCCAATGAATACATCTTTCACCTAAGCGCGCCATTGCATATGAGAAAAAAGAGTATTGAGCACAATGAACCAGGTGCCCTCTATTATACCTGGCCACCTCTAACACAAACATCAATTGTATCACAAGAATTAGTGAAATGCAAACGGCACCCACAGTATGTGGAAGAAGCGGAGGCAGCATTGATTTCTATTGTTGGTTACTCATGTTTTCTTTGTGCGTCGGCAAAACATGCGAGACGATGAATTTCTAAAGATTACGTAACGTTTTGCCTCTCTATCTATATACGACAACCTCTTGGTCAATCGCCTAAAAAATGGATCGATTGACAGCTTAAAGGTATTGTAGTCCTGAATGTATGCATCGTGTCCACCAACATTTCTGGTGGCTGACGTCATATTGAATACGGTCGATAGGTTACGATCCAGATAACAATGTCGCGGATATTTATTTATAATAAGCGTTCATCCAGGTAATATTTGGAATTAACTGGCCTAAAACCTCAACACTAGGATACGTTCCACTTATCGTGCCAATCCTGTAGTGGAAATGAGCGTTATAGGGAACACAACTTCAGTTTACTGGTATATATAGTACACTTTAAACCTGCGATACCGAAGATAGATATGGACCTTAGGTTTGGCATTGCCTGTGTCTGAAATTACTGTGTATGCCGAAGCAAACGAGGCTCTGTTTATTTCTAGCACAAGAAGCTTTCATAACTGATGTTAAGATGCATGAATAAGAGGTGATTGAAATTTTATACGTTACCTCAAGATAAAGTTATTACGTAATTGACAGCGCATAGTATACGGTTAAAACGCGTGTCTATAGATGAGCAAGTCATGAGCGTAATTGCGATACACATATTGGACGACATTACGCGTGCAAATAATATCTTGGTATCTCAAGCTTAATTTTGCATACATCCTACGTCACCTGCGAATCTGAGCCAGCGATCACAACTTCTCTCGTAATATTAGTCGTGCGAAGTTAAGAATATATAGTATGCGGAACTTCCCGCCAAAATGACGCTCAACCAATACTGCAAATAAATATCTAGATCGTCTGCTCTGGCTGACAAATGGCACATACATAGGGCGGAACAACCGCTAATTCTGTCTCGTGCTGTTGGTAACGATTGAAGAACTATCTTCGATCTTCAACAAAATTATAATAACCTACCGTATACGTAGGACAGAAACCTGACCCAAAGACACCCTGTTCCACCAAGTGACAATTAAGGCACGTACAGCAATATTTTGGTGCCAAAGGCGTCCAGGTGTACCATCGTCGGGATCATATGGGGGACATTTGTTCACGCCTGGATTAGCCGATGACGTAAGTGAATATTACGTATAGAGTTTCGGGATACGCACATGTAATAAGGCATTAAATACTTTTGGAAGACCTGTGAAATTTAATAGTTTGCCTCCACTCGTCCTGATCTATTTCATTTTTCTTATTGTAATTTAGGTAATTTGATATCTATGATATAATGTTTGATAATGGCATCCTGCCGTTTTCTAACTTTTTCCAAGGTGGTCCCTCATTCCAACGTATATCTAGCGAAGACGTGCCTAGTGTTGGAAACTTGTCTGCGCCCTCTGCCGTCAATTGCTTAAAATCATCGAAATCACTACCAATAAAAGCACCAACTTATGTGTGTGGTGTGTGTTGTCCATTTGCGCGTGTTATCATATGTGTGTGTGACCAGACGGCGGCAAATCCCTCACGACCGCTTTCCATTCATCATCTTTTTACTAGATTGCCGGCTGTACCGGCGCGCTGATCCGTCGTAATGAGGCTAGTCGATACGAGCGGCTCGCTGAGTGGACGTGAGAAATCCCATCCCAATCGCGGGCGTGGATAAGTGCAGTCTTTCGGTGATGAGGCGGTGACTAACGCAGCCTCGCTCTGGTGCGTCTCTTAAATACCTCCGCATCTCAACACTTGGTCTCAAAAGATACATATCTAGCACCAAAAATCTAGCGTGATGAACGAGAAGAAGTGCTCGCATCAACCATGTACTCCACAGATAATTTGAATTGCACTTCGACAGTTAATTGTACCGTGCAGGATGATGGGGAGAGCGAACAGGGAGCCACAATGGGTACAGCACAAATTATCGGTATAGCAATTGTCTCTGGTTTTGCAAGCATATTAACAGTACTTGGAAACATACTTGTAATTGTTGCATTTTTTCGCGAAAGGCGACTCAGGGTGATAAGTAACTATTTCGTAATGTCAATGGCAACTGCGGATTTACTAATTGGGATATTTTCAATGCCACTTTATACAATTTATCTGCTTCTTGGAATGTGGCCACTTGGAGCCTTCATATGTGATATATGGTTGGCTTTAGATTACGTCTGTTGCGCCGCTTCTGTTATTGGTATCCTAATGATCAGTGTAGACCGCTATCGTTCCCTATCAAGTCCCATGACCTACCGTAACGAAATGACACGTCCCCGAGCTTGTATTCTTATTCTTCTAGGATGGTTGGTGTCCATTTTGCTATTTGGAGTTCCTATTATAGGCTGGCAATATTTTGAAGGAAATAGAACCATTGCAGTAGATATGTGCGAAGTCCAGTTCTTAAATGATCCTACTTACACTACCGGATCTATTGTACTGATCTATTGGCTACCTTTGCTCGTCATTCTTATTTTGTATGGAAAAATCTACATGTTAACTCGCAGACTGGTGAAAAGTCAAGCTAGAATTATTGGAAAGCTTAGCATTAGGCAAGATGTTCGCCACGATTCCAGGCATAAAAATAACAACGACCGAAAATCAACAACATTATCAACTGCAGTTGCGGTAGGAATCGGCGGTGATTCAGAGGATGAAAGGGGACCTCATTTTAACCCTCCTGTTCGGGACACCTCCATGCCGGTACTAAGCGAAGAGGAATACGAAGAGTGTTTAGCAGAAGCACAAAAGAACAGTCAAGATAAAACATGCAACGGAAATCGGCAAGTCAAAATAAAGGTATCTAAATGTTCCATTGACTCCGGGGTTGATTATGATGGAGACGGAGACGGAGATGAAGACGAGAAATCTAATGGTGACCAAAATACGCCGTCTGATGGACGCAAAACTCCTAGAGGACAAATGTCTAACACGAAGGATCATCACTTGGGAAAAACTCTTTCAGCTGCGCTGATGAGTTTACGAGAGGCCAAAGCGGTGAGAACTTTGAGCGCTATCTTGGGAATATTCATCTTGTGCTGGACCCCTTATAGTGTGCTTGTCATAGTCTATAGCTATTGCGAACCTTGCGTTCCATATAATCTCTACAGTTTCAGCTATTGGTTGTGTTACATCAACAGTACATGCAATCCCGCCTGCTATGCTATGTCAAATAAGGATTTCAAAGTAGCTTTTAAAAGAATTCTCGTCTGCGGTCGAAAAAAGTATAGCTGGAAAACGGCATTGTATTGATTAACAATGTAAACCTATACACGCAGTGCACGACGATGGGTTGTTGCAAAACGTGTATGTGTGTGTGTGCCATTAAACGAAAATGTCTTGTAAGGTGAAAGAAAAGAACAGTAATTGTATTTCTCGCAATCATGTTTTATACCGTCAAGTATTCCGTTGGAATGCTCTGTAATTGTAACGGATTTAAGGCGCCAAAGTAAAGCAGAAGCGCAAACCTAGGTGCGAAATTTAATTTGCAAAGCGAAATTTATCGATATTTTGAGTATATTTATTTATCAATCATCACCAAAGCTTCCCACATTTTTGTATCCTCAAAACAGCCACCATCAACAATCGATGTAATTAGCAAGATCGGTTTAGGTTAATTAAACAAATACTTGGTGCTCAAGTGGTAGAGCTATTAGTTCATATGGTACGAACTTTTTGTACTCTAAGTTTTATGAGTTAGGTACAAAGTTGCATCTTACATAAGACGACAGAAGGATTTTGTTTCACACATTCCTCTATCAAATCATGAACAGCTAGGCAATACTATTGATTTTCCCAGTTCTCATAATGAAAGCAAACGAAAATGAGCAATTGCTACCAACCATCGCAAATGGTATTTGAAGGTTACATTTACTGCAGCAGGCAGTGTAGGTATTCACACCTAGCTTGCCGTGCAACCTCGGTCGAACTTTTCCACGCAAATTTTATCTAGCATAAGATAAAAACTGCGCTACACCGGTTAAGTGCAGGGAGTTAATATTCGTAACCAGCTACATATAACAGATCTTTATTTTCCGGGCGGCTATATTGGAGATCATTACGGTCTATCGATTTACCAATATTAGTACCATTAAATTACGTTCCAACAGTTTCCAGTGCAATTTCAATATTGCATGAAGCTTACAGCTATTTTCTGAAAACTGTGAATAATGCTGCTAAAATGAATATTTCATTTGAAATCGAGACTATCAAAAAAACATTGAACTATAGTCGGAGATAAGTAAAGGAAACAGACAGTTAAAATGACAGATTCGAAACGCACACGATATAATAAGACAGATATGTAGACATACACTAGTTCATGCTCGTATTGCCTTTAAGTGCACACTATGCTGCACTTTGGTGAAATAACAATTTGTCTTTTAGCAAATGCCATAAATTATTATTGTTATGCACGTGAAACATTCTCAAATGGAAACCTCATCACGTAAAACGTAAACCTCACATTACCCATTAAGATTTCGCAGAGAGGCTTGTGGGGTTATCTATTTAACAGCACTGGTATAATTAAGAAATAAATAAAACCAAAAAACAATGAAAAATAACAAACGATTGCTGAAATGTCGCTTTAAAAGACATGTTTAACATACTTATTCCCACACAAAACCTGCCTGTATCTGAAAAGCAAATTTAAATCGACGGTAAAGTGACACCAACAAGACAAATTTCAGAGAGACTGCCAAACGGTCCCCGGAATGTCCTTTTGTGTACGCTGAACGACTCAGTGCAATAGATGCTCAATTTCCATGGTAACGTAAGCGAGAAAATGGTGCTCTTTTAGTGTTTTTATTACGAGACTGAGTAGCCAGTCCGCTGGTTCGGAATGTGCTACGTGTAGAAGTGATAGACTAAAGCAATTAGGATAATTTCAACGAATAACGTGAACAAAGCCATGGGGGAGTGATAAAATTAAGATAGATCACAGACGCCACCATTTCAAATTGGTGACTTTTAGCGTCTATCAGCGTCAGGACCTTTGCGCCAAACAAACGGTAATACTAAGTTGGTTGAATCAGTGGGCAGTGTTAAAGAAATTCTATGGCATGTAACAATATTGATTTAAACACAATAGAACACACAAATTCGGCATTTCATCCAGTCATTTTGTAATATTTGGAAAACAATTCTGAAGTGTGGGTTTTGTACATTTCTAAGCAAAACCAGAAAAAATATCTAATTTAGTGCGAGCCTGGCACTATGACACCACTGCCTTAATCCTTCCAACCAGCATGCTTTTGACACAAATTTTAAAAGCACACTGCCAGTGTGTTGCCTTGGATTAGCATATTGGTATTGATCAAAAAGCAATGTGCCTATTTCAGGTGGAAGGTAGATTAAGACTGTGATGTTATAGTCCCGAGCCAGCACTAAATTAGATTTTTTCTGGTATTGCCTAAAAATTGTACAAACCCACACTTAGAATTGTTTTCAAATATTAGACAATGACTGGAAGAGATATGTGGATTTGATTGTGTCTAAATATTGTTTCATGCCTGGAATTACTTTCAAAGAAAGACAGTAAGGGGCGGTTTCAAAACTCAAACAGCGATCGATCACCGGCTTTGTCCGATTATTTGGAACCGGTGTGGCAGGAGATATAGTCCTCCGGTATCACAGTCCGGAAACAATGGTGAACAATAGAGCAATCGATTCAGTTGACTCTTCACGCAACATTAGATTCACGTTTTATTCCGTTGTCGTCTATGGAGCCCGGACTATGGTTCCTGCCGGACCATATCTCCTTTTACACCGGTTTAAATATTGACAAAAATATAAAAACGGTACAACCGCCATCATACTTCGGGTCAACCGGAGTTTTGAGGTAACCTCTAATTACCAACATTATAAACCTGATTTCCTTTCGTAGTGTTTTCACTGTCATTAAACGTAAAAGTGGTTTATTATCTTAGGGACGCTATAATTCCAATTAACTTCATACTCATAATCTTATTTCTAGACTGTCAAATATATGGTGAAACCTGGACATTTTGCATGTCGTAAACTGTAATACGTGGTGTCCACACTGTACTGTAGAAATATTACTATGTATTCAGTTTATTTTAGAGTGGGATGCACTGTTACAGTGTATCCTTAAACAAATTTGAATCTTCCCACGACTAGCCTAACAAAGATTGACAGTATTTTTGTTTAGTTCATTACATCGCTTGAGTGTAGACCGTATTCAATAGCCAGCCATGTTGGTGGACAAGATAGACGCATTCCAGTACTACAATACATTCACCTGTCAATGATCCCTGTGCAATCGCTAAACATGGATCGATTGACAGCTTAATGTATTGTAGTCCTGGAATGTATGCATCTTGTCCACCAACATGTCTGGTGGCTGACGTCATATTGAATACGGTCTATATGTTACGATCTCAGATTAACAATGTCGCGGATATTTATTTATATTATATCGTAATTCAGATTAATATTTGGAATTACCCTGCCTAAACCTCAACACTAGGATACTTTTCCACTTACTTATCGTGCCAAACCTGTAGTGGAAATGAGCGTTTATAGGTAACAAAACTTCAGTAATGGTATATATATAGACACACCTTTAAACCTGGATACCGAAGATAGATATGGACCTTAAGTTGTTTTGGCATTGCCTGTGTCTGAACATTTACTGTTGTATGCCGAAGCAAACGAGGCTCTGTTATTTCTTAAGCACAAGCATCTTTCATAAACCGATGTTATAGATGCATTGAGTAAGAGGTGATTGGAAATTTTATACTGTTCAACCCTCAAGTATAAAGTTATTACGTAATTGCACAGCGCATTATTGTAATGTTAAAAACTCGTGTCTTCTATAGGTAGCGAGTCATAAGCGTAATCTAACGCATACAAATATTGGAAGGCATTACGCTTGCAAAATAGCTTGGTCAATGTAATAGCTTTATCCTTCACACCACGTGGTGTGTATTTTTAGGATATATAGATCGATTGCCATATAACTCGAATGCATTACACTTTTATTGTTTAATGCGTGCATTATCGGGAAAAGGGGCCGAAACGCCTCAAAATCAATTATTGTGATGTTGAAAGACGAGTAATTTCATTGTATTTGTAATATATTAATTTAAACTGATGTAAAGGCAGAATAATTTGCTTCAGATACACATTGCGAATAATTTTCAAAATAGAAAACAACGAGTTATATTTTACCATCATCAAAATATTCTCAATGCACCTTTAAATATCCGTCGAATCCAATAGATGATGTTGGATGGTTAAATCTTACCAATACAAGCACGGCTGCAGATGAATCGTTAAGGTGTTTTTAATATCGCTTGCGACACTGCATTCCTCAAAGGCTTAAGGTTAGGCTAGGAGTACCGCTTGTGATTTGCCTTACAGGCGTGATGTGGGGCACACGTCGTTAATGGCATGACAAAATGGCATGAATAAATATTCAGACATAATAAAATAGACCCTTACTGAAATCACTTCCACAAATTTGGAAACAATTTGAATGTTTACATTCTGTAAAAACAGCAAGAGTTATAGGAGATTTCTCCCTACCAGAATTACAGTGTATGTTTTTGACACAATTCAAAAACATTCCGTCCGGGATTCAGACATTGTACTTCAGGTTTGTAGTAAGACATTGATCTGACAAGTGGAAAGTGGATTAGCTGGTGATAAGCACATATGCAATAGCAATGGTCTGAGCTGATGACTGCGTGCTTTTCAAGTTTACAGAATGTTAACCTTCACATTGTTTTCAAATTTGTGGAAGTGATATCAGTAACGGTCCATTTCATTATGTCTGAATGTTTCTTCATGCCATTGGGTCCCTTTAAGTACACTATTACTTCACCTGGTTATCAGACTTTAGACGGTAATATTTTACTCTAATGTTGTCAGCAGATTTTATCATAATTTATTTTTGTAAAACGATCGTTGTAAAACCTTTTCCACATACAATTAATCTATTTGAAACAAATGTACTATATTGTAAGCTTTACATATTCGTTACCCACAAAGGCAGGTGAAATCATTATTTTATCACATGGCTTTGAACCTTTCGTCACAATACCCATATAAAATACTAGCTTCACAACTATTAATACAATGATACCACAGTTTATACCACAGATACCACAATTGTTTCAATCTTGAGATTTTGGGATAATCGGAATTTTGTTAATAAACTCACAAAGTAGTAGAGCTGTAAATTATCTCCGTTTTGAAATAACGATTTTTGTAATTAGAATTTCGGGGATGCCCGATATTACTAAGTACGACCATACGCATAGGAGTAGAGTATTCGTGAAACTTGTTGTTACAATATTCTTGTTTTTTTGTACTCTTTGTACATTTTTAGGCAATTTTTCATTTTAAGCTAATTCAGAGGACATTTTGTTTTCTCATACTTTTCCAGAATTACACATAGCATTGCTTGATGTTAATTTAATATTCTACCCAAGTTACGTTAGTTTACACAGGTTATGCACAATTACCGCTACCTATTTGTAAAATTCGACATAGCAAATGGTAATATTTTACAAAATGCGTTTAGGTAAATATAACTAACGTAAAACATTACACAGTGGGTTGGTAACAGTTTATATAACAGTTGTGAGCTTTGTATTTTCCATGTGAAATTTATCTGTGTATTAATCACAGGATGATCAGTGAACAGCATTCCATTTAGTGGTGTAATTGATTAATACGAAAACGTTTTGTTGATAATTTAATTCGTGAATATGCATTAAGGGTATACGGAAAGCTTGAACTAGCCTGCTGTTGTTTTGTACAAGGTCCTCCTGAATTGACGATAAATCTTTGAAAAGCTGTGTACAGGGTAAGCGTTATCAACAAAAAAGGAAATCCATTTGGCTGAAACGCTTTTTTGGTGAATTTAAGAGGAAATGACTCCGACATTTCTCCAATCAAATAAAGGTAGTATTCCGTACGTAGATGAGTCCTCAAATTTATTAAACGCCTGTTTACTCAAGAATATCAATAGAAAAATGTAAAATTTAAAAATTGAAATGAATTGAAATGAAATGAATAACAGTGCATGGGAAAGGACAACTATAACACATTTTAATTATTTTCCAAAATTCGTTCAGGTCTTTGAGTTACAACGTGGTTTATTACCTGATGTTATTTTTTTTTAAATTTGATTCACCCTATACAGTCCAAATTTTCTAACGAATAGTTTATTTTCATTCACTCTAGTGTATGTAGAAGTACACGCCCTGGTTTTTAGTATTTTTGATGATGATACCCAGAAAAGACTTTGTCAGCTTATATTAGTGTACATACACGTACAACTAACTGAACTTTGTCCTGTGGATGAGCATATTGTAGCTTGTAGTGCTACAAACAAGCTTACGATACACTAAGCGTCTAATAAACCTTCAAACCCTTCTGGAGTTATTAGGGGCCTAAAAGGCTGAATGTCAATTCACCGCTGTGATTTCCTTCAAACGTAAGGATGAACAGCTTTACCATCACCCCTTTGGTCGTACATTAATTTAGTGTGCTGTTCCGATTTTCTAAACCCGAACCATTAATAATAAGCATTTCCTCACCAACTGTACATGTATAATCATGTTTGTATTTGTACAATGAATTTTACGGACCAACGTTCAAGCCCGAGTTAGTTTAAGTTCATTCTATATAGATATATTTTTAGCAGAATAAGCGTACTTAATTCTTGAGAGGGTCTGTGTATATTAAATATCGATATACGCGATAGGGTCGCGACAGATTTTCTACACGTATTTTATAAAGTGAATTACCTCTGAAATATAACCAGTGCTTACTGTAGCATTTTAACAAATGTGCAACACATTTTACTCACACAGTTAGCTTTGACTGTTATGCAATAGTTGCATTTTAAAGCAAGTGTTACATAATGTAGTGTTTGAATTATTATTAATGTGATTAAGAACAAAACTACAAATGCACTTTCAACAGAACGAGATCTGAACTAAAAGAAAAAAATAATAACAGATAAACCTAAAAGATCGGCGGCCGATATTTAACATAGAAGCCTTTCAGCTTGCCAGACGGAGTCTATTTTAGGCAAAACTACTGTAAACTTACATGACTGACAGTAAATTAACAGACTTTTTTTTATTTTGAGCGAGAAATAGATATACTTACACAATTTATTTCACCATAAAATATTCACTGGATAAGAGCACGCTTATACTTTGAAGTACACTGTGGTATAGAATAAAAGCTAACAATCATTCCTACATATGATTTTACACTGTTTATAAATTTAATGTTACCTACTGGAAGTTTGGATGCATCCTCTAACTGACAGTAAATACCGTAAATTTTCACTTCATACATGATAATATGCTTATGTTATTAAACCGTTTTAACCTAAAGGGTGTATTTGTAGGGTTGGTCCAGGGAACTTTCCCGTTTAAAAATCGTCAGATATGTATATTGACAGCAAAGAAACATTTTCTCACCAACTGTACATGTATAATCATGTTTGTATTTGTACAATGAATTTTACGGACCAACGTTCAAGCCCGAATTAGTTCAAAGTAAATTTTAGATATATATTTTAGCAGAATAAGCGTACTTAATTCTTGAGAGGGTCTGTGTATAGTAAATATCGCTATACAAGATAGGGTCGCGACAGATTTTCTACACGTATATTACAAAGTGAATTACCTCTGAAATATAACCAGTGCTTACTGTAGCATTTTAACAAATGTGCAACACACTTTATTCACACAGTTAGCTTTGACTGTTATGCAATAGTTACATTTTAAAGCAAGTGTTACATAATATAGTGTTTGAATTATTATTGGTGTGATTAAGAACAAAACTACAAATGCACTTTCAACTGAACGAGATCTGAACCGAAAGAAAAAAAATCAATAACAGATAAACCTAAAAGATCGGCGGTCGATATCTAACATGGAAGCCGTTCGGCTCCCCGGACGAAATCTATTTGAGGCAAAAATACTGTAAACTGACAGTAAAATATCGTTTATTCACAGACTTTTCTTTATTTGAATGAGAAATAGATATACTTACACAATTTATTTCACCATGAAATATTCACTGGATAAGAGCACACTTATACTTTGAAGTACACTGTGGTATAGAATAACAGCTAACAATCATATTGTTACCTACTGGAAGTCTGGATGCATCCTCTGACAGTAAATACCGTATATTTTAACTTCATACATGATAATATGTTTATGTTATTAAACCGTTTTGACCTAAATGGTGTATTTGTAGGGTTGGTCCAGGGAACTTTCTAGTATAAAAATCGACAGATATGTATATTGACAGCAAAGAAAATAGTACAAGCATTTACAAACAGTGCACGTAAAGTAACCAAGATTTCTAGCAGTGTACTAAGTGAGTAATTACTTCAATAAGTTCTACTCGGATAAACTATTTCATCAAGTCTTAAAGGTGATTGCTTTCAATCCGAGTTGATATTGCTAACCCCTTTGAAATCATACATTCGGTGGTGTACGGATACAAAAGTTTGCTTTCAGTTTCAGTTATTTATTGCAATTTTTTCCATTTTTATTTTTCCGGTATCCCGGTGTGGCAGGAGATATTGTCCTCCGGACTTATAGTCCAGCTACAATGGTGAAGAATAGGGCACTCGAGATTCAGTTGACTCTTCACGCAACATTAGTTTTACGCTTTATTTCGCTGTCGTCTATGGAGCCCGGACAATGGCTTCGGGCGGACTATATCTCCTTTTACACCGAACATTAAAGGGATAAGCAGTGATAATAGGAGGGGATAAAAAATGAAGAGGTATTGTATTAGCATATAAATAAGGCGGAAAGTGTGTTCAATTCTATTGAACTAATTTAATGAAGGAAAATCATCAAGGACCGCATTCTAAAAGGGTGTTTGACAATTATTCGTTTGTCTTTGAATTAGTGAGGTGGATTAGTGAAAAAAAAATTGGAAATTATTTTTTTTTAAATTCAAAGTAATATAAATATGTTAGTGCAGAATGCTCTTTCTTTGGTGCTTTTACCGTGGTTCAAAATCTACCTATCTACCTTACTACCGCAGAGAAAACGTTTGTTAAACTAAACAGTTGTTAAACACCTTTTGGGAATAGAAAGTCTGGTATCATACGTCTCTGGTTTATACATTTTCAATTTGAAATGATCAAGCTCATGACAGAAGTGGTGTCCTTTTTTTCGGGGACGTTACTGGTTGCTAATCTTGATGTTCGATATCGTCCGTCGATCTTTTATCTGTATCGTAACATCTTAAAGAAACATAATAAACATGTGTGCAATAGATATTATATTTATTATAAAATATAGCGAATGATAATGCAGCACTGTCAAGTCAAGGGCTATGGACCAAATATTGATGTATCATACAATGTATTATAAACTGATTGAAACATTCTATCAAACAAGCACAGCATATAATGCAAGTATTCATGAGACTGTGTATTGAAGGAAAGAACATTGAGGCTTTTACAAGGGGCAAAGAAGATTCAAAGTCATTTACATCTATTCTAAAATATTCAGGTAATCCCTTTCTGAAGCCAGGATTTATTTGATATTTCGTCAAGATGTGTGAAATTTGCCAGGTGGGTTTGTTGGGTTTTTTTCAGAGTATAAATCTGAAAAGGTCTAATGTATTAAATACTCAAAGTGAAATAATATGTGGAAAATAAAATAAGAGCGCGTGTGATTCAGCAGATAGGAACACTTGCATCATGATCCGAAGGTCATGGGTTTGAGTTCCGCTGCAGCCAAAGCGATGTGTCCCCGGGCAAAACACTTTGTCTCGATCTTCTCTTTCTCTTGCTCTAACCAGGTGCAAAATGTGGAGCTGCTTGGTGTATTGTCCATTTTGAGTGCCGTCCAGATGTATGAGAATGCAGTGGGATGTATGGCAGCTAATATATTCCAAAGCATTCTACGTATATTCCAAAACGGTAATAATCGCAAAGCGCTTTGATACACGTGAAAGGCGCTTAATAAATGACAATTATTATTAATATTATTATTGCAAATAAAAAACTAAAAACACTGCAGAATAATCAGTGGTTTATTTCGATGTTATTTTACACTAATAAGACCCAAACGCCGCAAATTAAAAAAAAAATCGAAACAATGGAAATTACTGCTATTTTTTAACGGAATGTGGTTTAAATTGACCAAAAGTTGTTGCTCCTTTTAGGGTTTAGAATTTTTGTTTAAAATATACATTGCAATTTCAATGTTCATTTCTGGAGGAAAATCGTAGTCTGGGAATTTAGTCTGGAAAATCCGTGATTGATCAGGCCTGTATTTGGGAAAGCGAAGTTATCATTAGATTTCTTCTCATGGGAATGTAACTTTTATCTGAATAGTCCAGTATATTTGCTACCACTCAGCAAATATCGTCTGGAATTGTAGAGAGTGACTCCCACAAAAATGCATCACTTCACTTCACTTATGTGCAGGGCAGAGTATGTGCATATGCTTAATGATGAGTATGTTATTATCTTTCAATTTTTATCAACAGTAATATAACAAATGACACCACAATAGAACATGGGATAACTATCTCCTTTATTTCTTGGAAATTTCAGGCAAATCAATTGAAGCGCTTCACAGATAACATTTACATACTTTATGCAGAATATGAGTTTATTTGCCTTTCCATGGCAGAATAGAGGAACTGCCAAACAGCTGTTTGAAATTTTATTTTAATTATGACAAAACTAAAATAACAAAATAATATCAATACACAATTTTGACACCCGATTGGAGGATTGATTATTCCACCAGCTATCTCCCGTGCAAATGTTAGGAAATTTCAATGAGGGCATACTGGATCTCGTTCTTAAAAATCTAATTTTACACAGACCTCTTTTAAGGTTGGACAATAGAAGGCGCAGTAGCATTCGCGGTAGTGACCTTTGAGTGCCTACAAATCAATATTCTCGCCTTGAAATTTCGAATGTTCGCACAGGTGATAGCTTGTTTGTTAATCGTTTGTTTTGTTTCTTCTTTAATCTGGTTCACTCATTCATTGGATGATACAAGTTATCATTTTCTCTTATATCGCTCCTGCTTAAAATTGAATTTAAAGAATAACTAAATCTATTTGCAATAGTAATGCAAGTTGTGATTACAATGAACTATGGACAAAGACGCTGTGTAAATTGCCACTGGAGAGAAGAAAATGTATCTTATTCTTTTGTAATTACCTCAGAAATTGTTTGATGAATGATGCATTCAGACTTTATCGCTCGACTTCAGGCGACGCTAGCCTAATACACGTGCTTCATTCGGTGAGTGAATTGCAAGGTTTAAATGCCATTGGTGAAGCACGTACTTCTACGCAAAACGTTGAATGGTTTTGTTCAATCAACCAATGAACAATGAACAAAATAATTCTGCATTCTAGATACAGCACGCGTCTCGCGCATGACATTTAGACCTGTCTAATAAACAAACTCGTCACGCGTGGAGCATGTACAAAAGTGAGCGATAAAGTCTGAACGCGCCATTACGTAGAAATTTTAAGGGAAATTACAAGACATCAGAGGCTTCATTCTGAGTTGTTATACGTTTTCGGGTTTGTCAGGGCGTTTTGTCTATTTTACAAGACCTACGCCTACAAGGGGCGGGGCTTAGCAGTTGATCGCGTGACCGCATTTACGCACCTCGCAACAACAACAACAACAGCATATATAGAACGTTTATCTTGTAAAAGGAATAATGACAAAGAGTATAATTTTAATTTTCTTGGTTACGTATGAGTAAATGCTTATGTAAACGACACGTTTTTAGCGGGCAATTATGCAGTGGTAAGGCAATCCTGATGAGGATTCGGGATCTAAGCGCAAAGGAGTTGGTTAACCATTGCAAATACTCAAAAGCTTGGCTGATGTAAGGTTTTAAAGAATACTGCCATATAATGTTGTACTTGGGGAATGGTTCTGATATGCAACTACTACCTTTAGCAATGTATTAACACGGTATAATGTATGACATATGTTGTATTGCATATCATAAAAGTGCTAATAAAATGGGTGCACACTCTACCATGTTTATGAACAAGTATTGCATGGAAAATATCCGTTTCTTTATTGAATGTTGATCTTGAGCTGGCAGACTTGGGCGTGATGAACTGACAAGGATTCTTATTATCAGTTTCTTCAATGTCAAGAAATGTATTCCATCAATTAATCTCAAGGCATGGTTTTCACATATGAATATGAGTATAGGATATTCAATTTGAACTGAAAGGCTGACTCAGAGATCACCCTTCATTTTCTTAATATAACGATTTTGCAAATACTAATCACTGTGCGAAATAGCAAACCTCAAATCGATGTCCTTCATATAGGAAATTTAATTTTATTGCAGAAAAAGTAGGGGAAATCCTTGTGCTGCAATGTTTAATATTTGTTTAATACTGTACTAAGAGATATGGTTTTCACAAGTTCAGAAAGTACGCTATTGTTATTGTTATTATTTTTCTTTCTTTTGTGCCTTCTGCAATTGAATTTCACCACAACCAATGGTGTCGATTATTTCATATTAGAAGACTTCGAACGTCATTTCACCTACGATTAAAGGATGCCTTCAATGAACCGCGAAGAGTCCTTATATGTTGATCTGAAATGATAGCATATAGTTTGTATCTAACAGGCAAAAAAACAATTTCGAAAAATAGTTTGGGGCAAAAGAGCAACAATAAACACGCACCTGACAAGGGCTGGGCAATTACTTTTTGCTGTGACATTGTTAACTGATCATTGATTTATCGTATCGAATATATGAATAGATTTCCCAGTATTGTCACCGCTGACTGTTGTAATGCTGGATGCACCTATTCATAACATCAATTAAAAGTAAATAATGCAGACTGTAATGATGTTACAGCTATCGTGCAACTCTTTTGGTCACTGTTATGCAATAGAACTGCCTAAAACAATTTGGTGCATCTTTATTAGCGTTTTACCCAAAATATGAGATTTGTTTGACAAATTGTTACTGTCTATGTTGCACACGAAGATAGTGGAGGGGCCTATGTTCTCCAGAGAGTGATTTATGAAGTCATCTTAATTGTTGGCAAACAGTTATTAAATGTATTCTACTGGGTCTGACTATTCAGGAAAAACGATGGTGCCATTTTTTCGTTGACCTTTTGTGACACTGACACGAGTCAAAGGTCAACATGTTCATACATCAAATCAAAGTAGATCGACTTGGTATCAAATGTGGCAAATTTCACAAGGAATATTGCATATGATATTTATTTTGTTACTTGAGCTTTTGTTTTCTGTTATATGCAAACAAGTTAATCGAGACAATAATACGCATAAATTTGCCTTATTCAGACCACAGTCGGGAGAGTCCTGTTCCCAAAGAAGAGTTAGGGCCTCAGTGTTGCACAATGTAAGTGAACCCTACACAACCCGTTATACCTTGCTATAATGCCCATGGCTAAAGAAACTAAATTGTTTCATGAAAATGTACAGGAAAATGATTGACGTAGTCTCTATCCCCTTTCTTACTCCAAGCTTTTTTGTACAAAACACGGTTTACCAAGGGGGGGGGGGTGGTACACCCCCATTGAGAATTCTTATAAAGCTTATGATTTCGATAACAGTGATGGTCCTCCTCTTTCCATGTACCAAAATAAAGTAACAACAACTAGTAAGCGTCACAATGACGTCATAAAGCTTGGCCGACAAAATTGGCATTTTCATTCTAGGAAAAATAGGCGCGCGAGAAAATCACAGTTTGCGCTTAAATCGTTGAATATCGGATTTCAGGCGGTGTTTTTTTCAAAGTCTAACATGATGGCAATGACTAATTTGACATAACTATAAGTTTTAGAGCAATTACTGTGCATAATATTGCAAAAAATTACTATAAAAATATCTGTAGGTGGCAACCCTACCCTACCCTTCGATTGAAGGCATGCCATAACCCGGTGAATGGTGTACATTCACATTTTTTTCCTAAAATGACCAGAAAGGTGAGAGAACGATTACCCATAAGATTACAACAATCGTTTGGCATTTAGCGCACCGGAGCCAAGTTCAACTGGGGGTGCGTGACCACCCCCCCCCCCTTGGTAAGACGATGGTTAAACCAAATCTATGAAAAATCAGTTGTGATAACCGGAGGAACAACCCGATTCGAAATACAGAGACAAAATTTCGTGTTACTAGTTATCTTTTCAGTCTCAGCAACATCATTTTTTTAAGTATTCTTTCAATCCAGACCCAGGTGGGAGGGGGGGGGGGAGGATGTTCACTGTCATGGGGATTCATGGCGACCAAAGCACAATAAAAGGGGTATTCAAGACTGTGCACGATACATACGTAAAAAGTGGTACAAAACACTGAAATCTTGAAAAACGGGTGTACTTTTCACAATTGAACCGGACTTGTGTGGAACGATTGGAAATTCGCGTTTGTTCGTATTCGGCTTATTTTGTGTAAATGAGCTATCCAGTCTAGCCTACAAAGGGGTCAAATGCTAATATTTTATTAATTAAGGGATGGATATCACTTACCATACTGGTTTAGGGGCCTTTTAGACCGAACAAATTACATGTAATGTTGGACGATACTTTTTAAACTCCTTGTTAGGGGGTGCGGGCTTTGAAAATGTGGGGTTTTGGTTTAAAAGCAGAATCACCACCTAAAATGGCCCTTTTTTAACAGCTCGGTACGAAAAAATGGGACTTTCTTGTCCAACCCTCTCTATCACTTGGACCATTTTATGGAGAAATCAACAAATAGGTGGACCTTTGCCCATTTCGTGGGATGTGTGTGTGTGGGGGTTGTGGACGGGTGACGGTGACCTACTGCTGATTCGGGATATTCCCCATCTCAACTGCAGTGCCCACGTTCATGAACAAAACTCATAAGCTAGGGTATGATTTTTGAATTAGATTTGTAACAATTCGATATTAATTAGGGGCTATGGCCCTGATGATTGCACACACTCTATCCAATAAGACCGGGAAATAATGATTCAATGTCAATGAAAAACAGGTCTCAAAGAAAAAGGCTAAATTGAGTTCAGTGTTGTTTAGAACACCTTAAAGATTGGGGAAAAGTATGTTGAACAAGAATATAACATCTTCAATCTATGGACTAAGTGACAGCAGCCGGGGACAGCAGTATAACAATGTTTCCAGGTTCAGGCACATTTTATGAAAAAAAACGCAATTTTGGTGGAACATTTTACTACGGTGTACCCAATTCAGTTACCTTAACCATGGGCATATCTTAATTAGTAGCTATATGGGGATTGACTCTAACTTGATCTTGCTTTTAGCCTATAGACTATTCAGAGTCTATGGTGAAAAGGATACAGGATCATACAATGAGAGGATTACAATTTGCTTGCACTTGTTACAAACTGTGAACATATTTGGTTTACCAAGAAATGGTCATTAATAGCAGCTGTGATGCATGCGATGGGGTTGGTTATATGAGCTGGGGCTTCTCAACACAAATGATCATACGGGGAATTGCCACAGAAATCAGTCTCATTTTAACCTTCTGGTATATATCAATGACCCCCAATTTTGGTATATGACAATGGGTCGTTTTTCAATATATTCTCAATCGGAAACCCAATTTTTCTAAAAATTGTTGGGAAAATTAGTCAAATTTTCTCAATCTGAAGTAAAAATTGTCCACAATTGAGGGGAAAAGGGCAAATTTGCATTAAATTTGTCCCGACATTTGCATTTCTAGTAAAGCTATGGGTCCCTTTTTGGCAAAAAAAAGAGGTATAGCTATGGGTACTACATGTACTTCCAAACTCTCGGGGGCATGTCCCTACCCAAACTAAACCTGAGACCCCCGGGTATAGGGTGACTAACTTGATCTTACTTTAGACGAGACTATTCAGGGTCTCTGGATGGGATCGATTAATGAAAAATCATACATGTGACTGAGAGTAAGATAATAGTATACATACTTTTGTCTCTGAAGTGCGAATCGTGGTTATTTCACGGTAATAACGACGATTCGTTCCATGGATTTGGTATAAAGTACATCGATCATTTTCTCTTGCACATTTTTACAAAACAACTTGCTTATACTTTACTTACCCATGGGTATCAGGCTAATAGCAAGAAATAATGGGGATTATGTAGGGTTCATTCTACATTTGAGCAGAGTAGAGTGTTTAGAGATGACTACATTGTGCAAAAACTTGAGGCCTAACTCTTGCTTTGGACAGGACTGGGCCTGCATAAAGGCAATTTTATGCATATTATTGTCTCTAATTAGGTTATTTGCATATTACAAGAGAACGAAAGGTCAAATAACAAAATAAATATCATATACAATATTCCTTGTGAAATTTGCCACACTTTGGTACCAAGGTCGATATACTTTGGACAATGTATGACCATTTTGACCTTTGACCTTGTGTCAAGGTCACTAAGGTCAAAAGAAAAAATGGCAACATTGATTTTCTGAATAGTCAGACCCAGTAGTATACGTTTATTGTGGTTGCCAACAATTAACATGAACTTTTTTTAACCACTGACCTCTATACATGGATAGCGGGCTACCGCACAGTTGAATGGTCGCCGAGTGAAACAACAGGAAGTTGCTTTTCGCCTTGGCAATATGGCGGGAAACAATGCATGCACCTACTGGCGCACATATTCCACACAGATGTTCTATTGTTATACAACATTCCTTTAACTTTGATAAAGTGTATGCATTGTTTCACGCCATATTGCCAAGGCGAAAAGCAACTTCCTGTTATTTCAATCGGCGACTGTACCCGCTATCCATGTTTAGAAGTCAGTGGTTATAACCACTTGGAAAAAAATAGCTTGACATGAACCATGCAAAAATAATTGGGACCACCCTTTACCTCAATGATCTTGTACATGCGTTTTAAAAATTAATACTACCCATCGAAGAGGAAGACAATTGCTTTCGTTATATCCGGATCTTATAATCCGAAATAGAATAATTAAATTTGGCAGAACTGATACGGGTTTCGTATCTATATTATCTAAGATGACAATATTTAATATTAGGGGGAACCAAATGCCATTCTAACAGTTGAAATAGCCTTTCTAATGTAATAGAGCAAAATGTCATTCTAATATTAGAGTGAAAATATTTCTCTAATAGCAGAAAAACAACCGATATGTTACAATAAAAGAACAACAGTGTATTCCCGTTATGGAATAATAAAGGTATACTCTCTTTATGGATTTATTTGAGTGTGCCCCCTTTTCGGAATAATTTTAGTAGGGCCCCTCTTCGGAATACTTTTAGTGATTCACGGAATACTATTGGTGTATTGCGTTTAGGAAATAATAGTACTTGTGCAAATCATATAAAAGATTTATCCATAAAAGGATCTCTCTTTAATACAATGATATATTGTATGCATCGTTACAAATTAATGCTACCAATCGAGAGGAGAAAATATGCTGGCTCAAAATTTCGATCTTAGAATCCGATATAGATCTAATTGAATCAAGCAAATCTGGTACGTGTTTCGCACCTCTATGATATGACAATAATATAAAGGTGGAAACAAAATACTTGTCTAATATCAGAGGAAAAACAGCTTTACTAATGTCAGAATGATGTTCTAATATCAAGTGAAAATCTCTAATATCAGAAAGAAAACGATTCGATATATTGCAATGAATCAGTTTATTCGTGCAAATTTTATAAAAGATGTAAGAACATTTTAGTTGGTATTCTGAAAGGGAGACTAACTTTAGACCTGGGTTTAAACCAGGGTTAGTCCTACAAGAGGGACCTTTTTTTCTTACAACATACTCTAAACTCTGTAACGGGTGAGAAAATTCATCATGGATGGGCTGTTCCAGCCTCATGGATGTTCCAGCCCATCCATGAGGAATTTTCTCACCCGTTACATTTAACTTTCACAGTATTTTGAAAGGAAAAAGGTCCCCTCTTGTAGGACTAACCCTGGTTTAAATCCAGGTCTAAAGTTAGTCTCCCTTTCAGAATACCAGCCTTAGAGTCTACATTTTACAGTTACATTACCAACGACCGTGATCTTTCATAATATGAGTTTCCATTACCTGCAAGGATATATTTTTTCATTTATGAACTGACCTGATAGGCTGGGGTTCTGTAATACAATACCTTAATTGCTAATGGGTTCTTTTTCATAAATGTCTTAATTGACACGGCAATATTTATATTATAAAAAAGAAGTCATTTAAAATTAGGAAATGCAAGGCTTTTCCATGTATCTTACCTTAAAACCATTTGCGCTTGTTCATTACAAACAATACAATTTGGTCTCTTTTTTCTTCTTTTCCCCTAAATGTCTTAAAGGGGGACGATACGTTTTAAGTATATAAAATGTTTATTTTGATGAGGGAAAGTGGGGGACGAGGTTGTCGATCGGGTCACACCTCTTTAATCTGTAGCTATTACTATCTAATGCAGGATTCGACATTCTAGTTAACCTTAGTGAGATGGTCTGAAGGATTTGAACCAAAACGTCGGAGGTGAATACCGTAACTACTAAAAGTTTGGATTCAGATTTATTTCATATTTAAAGGTGAAGTTAAAGTGTACTAACAGGCTAATTTTTAATTTAAGTATGTTTTAAAAGATATCTTTGTGGTCTGAAAGAAATAATATCTATTGCAATATTGATTCCCTTATTAGCAGAATTAACTATTAAATGTTGCCCATGGAGGTCGCCATGTTCGGCATTGGTGACGTCGCTCGGCATTGATGACGTTGTATGACTTTGTAAGTCAATAGATAAAAACAGGTGTCTAAGGAATGTCTAGGGTACTCCTGGTCAGAAAATCGGATTATATAGTGTGTCCAGTAGAAAAGCAGTAACGATCGATTAAAAACTCGGGCGGATTCTTGAACAGAATGTAGCTGAAAAGGTTTGGTTATGGCATTCACTAATCTTTCACTGGCTACTTATTTCAAGACACACTGTGTACTATATACCATCATGATTTCAACGTTTTACTTTGATATCAATAATATAGTGTCATTTTTCTGACTGAAAGACATTCATTTGAAACAAAAATGTTTATGTTGAAGCGCAAATTATATTAGCCTGGCATTTCGCTTTAAGTATAAGAAGTTAACGAACATATGGGTGTGCGTTGATGTATGGGAGTTTTTCACTTCAGCATATGATGTTTCACCAAGAGCTCTTTCCCCATGCACACAACTCATCTGCTCTCAATCTTGGGTTCTGTTACTTCTAATATTTTACATAGAGAGTTACAGATAATCAAGCAATACATTCTTATTCCAAAACCGTCAAGAGTTGGAGAATTACCTCACCTGCTCTGTAAGATTTTTTTTCAGAAAATTTTATGTATGAATAACAGACGAGGATGAGATCATATATTGGCAAAAGAATAGCCATGTCCGACCCACGTCAAAGCGCCCAAATTGGTTTGTGCATATTGCTGCATGTGCTTCATTTTATGTAGATAACATACTGTTGACATCTGGGATTTTGTTTTTTCAAAATAAAATTCACCACATTCGGGAATACCCAACTGTAAAGGAAGATGTCGGTACTAGTTGCGTGTAACAATATGAACAGGGAAGACAAATTAATACGTCCGATTAAGAGAAATTATTATGTTGATAAACGCTGAATCGAGTTGAATCGGAAATCGAACGAGACAGGCATGTAAGAGGCGTTTCTCTCTGTCCTCGTCTCTGTATGTGTTTGTTTGTCCCAGTCCCTGTTTTCGTCTGTCTGTCCCAGTTTTTGCCTCTCTCTCACTTTCTCCTTTGGTAGCATGATCCGTGTGTAGTGATGGTTGGGTAGATTGTGTATTTTTATTATACTGTCACTCAATATTTATTTAAACGATTCGATGAACTTCCAAAGATTAAAGTGCAATGCAGCTGCAAATTGTGCAATATAATGACAAATAACATCGCCACAAACGTGCTTTTGCAGTACTACAGCCCGGTTCCGTGCTACTATTGCTATTTACATAGCAAACAAACCTTCACGAATTGCCCTCGGTGATGCATGGGCCCATCACTATAATTATAACAAACGTGGCGATAGAAATTCAAATAGTAGACATTATTGGAATTTAAAATACAAAAGGGCAAGAGATCAAATTTATTTGAAATTTTGTTTTATTTTCACTTTGAAATGGTAATTTTTTTAAATAATTTGATAGTTTGTTGCTCGCAAACGGTTTGAAGTTCTATTTCCCCGTGCGAAAATTTTTTTAACACCACCGCACCGTCTATAGAATATTGGAAATGCTGTCCTGAAATGTGGTACAGGTCTAAATGAGCTTAACATTTTTAGGCTAGCGGGAAAGATCTCATAGCGTTTACTGAGGTGACGCACCCCTTACAAGTACATAATTTTGCTAAAATAAATTGTCTAAAATTATCAAAAACAGGTCTATGCGTGTTCTCACTTCTAGTATGTGCACATTTTTGTGAAAATGAATTAAATGTCATCTCCTTTTTTCCCTGAATATCAGTGACCAAGAGATGTACACCACGTTCCAAGACTTCATCAAATAAGGTTGCTATTGATAGTAAATCGCCCACCCGTTATGAATATGATGAATAGGACAACGGACTTCAGATTCTCTGGGACTGCAAAACCATTGTTAATTGTCCATGATGTTGGAAAGATTTCAATTGTTTTCACCGCCCGGTTTAGATTGAGCTACAGCCTCATTCACGAAGAAATTAAAACTCAAACTTCTGCAGGGAGTTTAATAACTTTGATCGTATATTTCATCATTTATTCAAAAAGAAAACGAAGATGAGCAAAAATCATGAAAGAAGTTTGATTGACAAGCTATGACTTGGTGCAAAACCAACACCCATAACTTAATCATATTAATATTGGACCTCTTTTTATTCAATTAAAAGTTTGTTCGGCACCGGTTTGAATGATTTCCAATTTCTGCTATGAAAGCAATAAATTGCATAGAAATGGGGTTACCCGGCAAGTTACGGGTTTGGTTCTGCACCAAGATGTTAGGTCACAGTTTGCCAAACATTTTTTTTTCTCATGAGCTTTGTTCACCTTCGTTTCCCTTTCGAATAAAGGATGAAATATACTCTCTAAATGCAAAAGAGTGAATTTCACTCTTTTGGAGTGACTACAGGGCCCACTCCAAAAAGAGTGAAATTTCATACCTTAAAAAGAACACTTTTTGGGTCAAATTATTTTGATCTTGATAATTGACAAAATGATCATTTGTTAAATTATCAAGAGCAAATTTGACCCAAAAAGTATTCTTTGAAAGCTGTGAAATTTCTTTTTGGAGTGGGCCCTGTAGTCACTCCAAAAAGAGTGAAATTCACTCTTTTGCATTTAGAGAGTAGGGTCAAAGAAAATTGAACACACAGTAGAACCTCTAACTTTATTTATTCGCGAAAGAGGATGGTTAATTTGTGTTCCACGTCATGAAAAAGAGCTTAATCTAAATCGGGGTGATGGTATAGCACCTGCAATCTTTTCAGTTGCATGGGTAATAACAATGGCTCAGCAGTTCCAGATGAAAAAGGAATCTGTGAAGTGTTTGGTCTTCTACATACCGAGCGGATCAATAGCCCCCATTATTTGCTGGAGTCAATGAATCATGGTATATATCCCGTAGTCACTGATATTCAGTGCATAAATTGAGATGACATTTAATTCATTTTCTCGAGAATGTGCACATACTAGAAGTGAGAACACACGTAGAACCGATTTCTATAATTTTAGGAGAATTATTTCGGAAGAATTATGTACTTCCCAGGGGTGCGCCACATTGGTCCTTATCCGAGCATCTTTTTCGCTTTGGCCTCATTTATATTAAAAAATACAGCGTTCACCGAACGCATGTGTTATCTGCAGTCGCGGTTTGTGAATGGGGGAAGGTCACATGAGGTCACCAAGGTCACATGAGGAACCAACACATTGGACACTAATCTAACCCCGGGTATCCAAGTGTAATGAAAATTGATCAACATGTGTGGATACACCAAACAATTTAATATTTCTGACCATTTTGGGACCATGACCACTAATGACCTCTAGATGACCTTTGACCCCCATTGTGAAAGGGGTAACTGTGGGGCACTACCCAAGGATCATTACTTGCAAGTGTCATGAAAATGCGTGCAAGTGTGTTGAAACAGCGAGCAATTATGTTTAGGGTACACATTTGGTCAACATTTTTACCACAGACACACACATACTACGAAATCAATTCCTATGTGCCATCTTGCAGACGGCACAAAACTCGTTTTACTATTACCATTTTCTTGTCTCAAACTTCTTAAAATGTACTTTGTCTTGCGACGCATGTATATCCGGTTGACGGGGAATCACTCGTCGTGTTCGACCTGTTTGAGCGAAATTGATTGATATGTTGCCAAGATGCTTTGCAGAGACGGGACCATTAATGTTTTAGCATAATCACCTACGACTTAAATTTAAATCACCTTTATTAAAATTGTTATGTTCAATTTACATAAAATGTAAAAACATTTTGATTTTGTTTATACGGCTGCCATGTCTTACGTTTTGGACTGTTCGCCCTTACAACTTTTTAACACATTCCCACGTTTCTACGCACACACAAATACACGCATTCACGTGTACGCACAAACAAACAAGCACACGATACAGTGAATTGAGAGGTAACAAGCGCTTTGTTCAATAATACTTTTTACTATTTAAATTTTCAATTTAGATTTAAAAAACGACATTTCTTTTTGGCTTGAAACCCTGTAAACAAACAAAGAACAAAAGCAAAAACGAGCAAACTGGGCTTAACAGGAAAAAGCGCGTTTGACTTGCTAATTTCGCAGCCAGCCGCGACCAAATTAAAACCTCTTGAAGGCTATCAAAAACTAACAAAAGTGTCATAAAAGCACAGGAAAGTGTTATGTTAACCGACCAATTCGTATCTGCTAAAAATCCATACCACAGAGGGTAAGTGATTTTAGTATTTAAAATTACTTGAGACCCTTGACTTTGCATAGCTGTATTGTGTACATGAGGGCTTACTCATTAGCCGTACCAGTCCGGGGTACCAAATGAGGAACTCGCATCGAATGGGATCCTGTAAATTTATAGTCTTTTTCGTCTTTTACCTTCCTTTGATTTTACAGAAAAGTTAAGAAATATAATAGTTCATGATCTGTGACAACCTTGATCTTCCTTGGGAGCAAATCGGCCCCACCTATCTCACCTTGCACGCTGCTTTTTCTATACTAGCAGTTAGGAGCAGTAGACCAGCTGAAAATGAGAGTTTGCTATTTTGTTATGTTTGCTCTTTCGTAGGTGTTTTAGTCTTGCAATATGATATTTTACTTCTAATTGCAGACTATATTACGTTTAAATTTATTTAAACTAAAGCATGGAAATTTTTAAGCGACCTTTGCTGAAGCCGGATATCATGTCAAAACTGTCTGATTTTTCAGCCAGTTCTGATGGGAAATCTTAATTTTGCACATAGAAGATTTTGATGCTGGGGACACTTTGTGCATAGAAGGTGTTGATTTCAAAGGTGAAATGCGCAGGAAGTTTTACCGCCCTGCTACGATACACAGAAAAACTCAATTAATCGATGATCAAAACTAAAATAATAGCAGGTTTCAGCTGTTAGTATAAACGGTGGCTTGGTCATACAATCATGTTTAGAAGGTTGGCATTACCTGGCCTGGCGCTTTTGATTGCCATAATCCAAATCTTGACCTTACTATTACCTTATAACAGCCAGAAATTTGGTCCCGAGGCATCCTTCCTTGCCAATATAATGCATATTTAATATTAAACTTACTAACTAACCGATTAACCTATTTGTATATCCTATTTGTATATGCAATATAATAGTGTCGAGGGAAAAAAAGAAAGCGCTTCATTTGATCACGGCGGAACATTTACATATCACCGTGCGTTTTCATATTATCTATATTCCCAAATGTTATTTTCGTGTGCTTTATATTAATTACCACCATTGCATTTACAAAAGTTGCTAGTTTTATTAATGTTTGCTTCAGGAAACTAATGACGGGTACTTTTGGTAATATATACAATAACTGACTATTCATCAACATAGGTGTATTTTTTTTTCAGGACGTACTCTATTCCTGCCTTCTTATAATGGTATGAGAGACGGAGAGACCTTTAACATATTTTAAGCAGGTTTTGTAAGTGTCAAAATAAACATGTCTTGTAGTCTAGGACGAACATGGAAAATGGTCTGATCCGACACATGTAATTATTCAAGTTATTCCCTGTGTTACATTTATTCGTCTATTTCCACCTCTTTCCCGACCTATACTGACGACGAGGTCACGTGTGAATGGCCAGATGATATGAGGATTTAATCGAAGGTTGACCCCATTTTGTAGTCTCCCTAATTCATGAATTTCACAAAATTAACCGTCTCTTTAATAATATTACAAAACAGTTGGATTATTTATATATTGCCTATCTTGCTCTCTTTCGAAGTGATTGGGACACTCCACTATATAATGTGTGCTTGTGGGGGCGGGGGGGCGGGGGGTCGACTCACAACTCCTCCCGTACAGCAAGTATGTTACCTTTCCAACATTAAATAATGCACCGGTATTCATTATATATTTTTTTATTTTATTTATGTATGATTTTTTAGACTGGGTGATCAGTCAGTGGCCCCGCCGGGGCTCGGAAACGGGGAAGTTTGCAACCAAAAGGCGAATACCCTACTAACCAGTGCGCCCGCTCTCCAAGATATAGACCCTGGAGTACAGAGGAGTAATTGAGGTAATTCACCCTACTCAAGGGTGAAACACATTGCATCGCGGGGCTCGAACTCAGAACCTTTGGCGGAGGTGTTCCCGCGCTTTAATCCACTGAACCACAGTCAGTGCCTCGTTGGGCTTTAACTCTTGGTCTTCTAGTAAAAAGGGTAAGAGTTCATAATAAACATAATTTATCATTACGAACACTAAAAGTATCTGGACGGGTTGGATCACAGCGATTGGGGACCACACAACATAAGCATGATACGACTTGTTTTTGTGTATGATCAATATAACTTTAACCATCTACCATTTTCTAAGGGCTAAATAAAATGCCACACGCCTCAAACAATTCTGTCGCGGACTTGTTCACTGAGTTATACATATAGTTGCTACATTAGCCCATTCTCGGGGTTCGTATGCACCATTTGGCTCATTAGACGCGGATTGGAAGCTTTGTTACATTGCATGCTACCTATTATCCCTTCAATGCTACGCGGCAAAGTCTAAATGTTATAAAATACAGGAAAATTTGCCCAAATCAGAAAATCGAAAAAAAATAAAAAAAAATCAGATTTTTGCATGTCTCTGTAACAAGTATAGCAAGCTAAACATACCCTACAAGTGTTAGGATTGAAAGCAAACCTAATAGGATAGAATCGGACCTTCAGTCAGACTGTCCGGACGGACACTTACTACAAAACACAATTGAATGGGGAAGTTCTTATCTTCAATTAACTGCCGTTTTCTTTCTTTCTGTAATATTCAGTTACAGACAATAACACTGGATAATTCTACAGACGTATCTCATTTAAGCTAATCTTGAAAATTTCCCAATATGGTGACTCAAGAGTTGGTCGCACTCCCTTAATACATAAACAAACATTTCACTTTGAGATTTAAATTTGCCTGTTGGTTTACGAATTACCCATATACCAGCTGCTACCATGTAGGCCAATTAATGATAATAATAATCAAGGTTTGTTTAATCTCACATCGTGAATGTAAGCCAAATTGCTAGAGATTTAACGTAATAAACAGAGAGAAACAATGCAACTTAGGGCCATCAGCGACATATGGCAACATTCAAAACACTACTAGACACACCGAACGGGCACAAGTGCAATCTTTCATGTGTTACGGGAGGTACCCAAGGTCAGAATCTGATCATTAACTACAAAATACCCAAAATGTAACAAATGCACAAATAATTATTATATTTTTTCAATAAACACACAACACCTCATGAAAAATAATGAAATTTCAACACATAAATCTTGGCGACACAATAGCAATTCTTGCTGGTACAGTTCAGTAGTTTTCGCGTTAACGCAAAAGTCCCATTTTACTCTAGACCGGCGATGAATTTGTAAAGTGTGATATTTGGAGAAGTAATGGAAGTATAACTGCAGCTTGGTATATAATAAATAGTCATGGTAAAGGTACTCAGTGCGGTAACGGTGAACTCTTTCTAGAGTCTGAGGAAATCTGAGGAAATCCAATCCTGCACTTGACGTGTTTTGACATAGAGATCACACAAAGTCTATTGTTCATTGACATATGGTGAAATCTGGCTTCTTTTCGGCAGCAAGAAACAATATGCATGTCTTAGAATGAATCAAGATAAGGCGATGTGCTCCTATTGTTCTCTGAACTGCGAACATCGTCTCTAACATGTTCTAACTCACGAAGTTCCCACACACGATTGTGCTCAGAACTGAGTCAACAGGAAGTCATGCTTGTTGCAAAGCACTAGTTTTTGTATATTAGATTATCTTCAACACACATAATTCAGATGATTTTTATTTTACATGATTTAATTGATTATACAACATTGTCAAAAAACAATATGATTAAGGAGTTTCATTATTCCGAAGGTACGTTATGCCGAAGGTTCGGTTATCCGAAGGTTCGTTAATCCGAACAGGGGAATTTCCTATACCTACGTAGGCGTTCTTCCGAAGGTTCGCTAATCCGAACATTGTTTCTTTATTCCGAAGGTTTGTTATTCCGAATATTCGTTTATCCGAAGTTGTGTTATTCCGAAGGTCCGTTAAACCGAAGGTTCATTGATCCGAAAATGAAATAAGGTTCGTTGATCCGAAAATGGAATAAGCTAAACAAATCTTATTTAATTTTCGGATAAACGAAGTTTATTTCTTTTTTAGGATAAACGAACCTTTGAATTAACACACCTTCGGATTAATAAACCTTCGGAAAAATGAACCTTCGGATAAACGAATCTATGTAATAACAATATTTCGGATAAACGAACCTTCTGATAAATACGTAGACCCCCGGTCCCACATGGTTCATTTGCCTATGTCAATTGAAGCATGGAGAAAGTGATATTCAGGTTTTAATCAATATCTGTTACTCAAATTAAATCCCAAATTGAGTTCCTTCGGATAAACGAACCTTCGGATAAATACCTAGACCCCGGTCCCACGTGGTTCATTTGCCTATGTCAATTGAAGCAGGGAGAAAGTGGTATTCGGGTTTTAATCAATATCTGTTTCACAAATTAAATCCCAAATTAAGTTCCCGAATTAAATCCAGCAAGTGTCCCCCTTGAGAGTACATTTGGGTACAGTGCTGAAACAAATGACGCACTCAATGGAGAACACAATAGACAGATGGGTGGTAGGACACTCAGTCACACGGACACTGTATTATATGACACCACGGACCCTTTGCTCCAGAACACTCCAAAAATGTTGAGAAAAAATGTCACAGCTCTTAACACTTACGTGCCTAAGGTGTTTTCACTCACGTTGGTGCCTAAGGGGGGGGGGTCCATGGACCCCCCTAAGGAAACCACTTTCCCGATGGAATTTTCAAATGAAACTCATACCACCTTTGAGGGGGCATAAGACAAAGGTGCAATATAAATGAGTTCCGGTTTGTCGTCTGGAAATTAGGGGCAAATCATTGTTTTCGAAATGCGGAAAATCGCTCAAAAAGTAACATGAAGTTTTCGCGACCCTGCTTCCACGGCATACACATTGCAAATCATTTTGATGTTTATATCTGCTCTAGAAAGACCAATTACATATATTTAACACAAACATTACCATTTTGTACATTCATATATTTTTTGTGGACTTATTTGCCATAGGTTTGTATAGCAATGGTGCGCAGTCGCTCGATGATGGAATCGCTTCTTTTCAGCACATAAAGGGTTAATTATTTTTTCTGATTATGTAATTAATTTTGTTTTATGCATATGAACATACATAAGCAGAAAAATATTTCTGGCAACAGGGTTTGCTAATTTTTATTGTTAAAATCACACTCCCATTGGTGCCTAAGGGGGGGTTCCTAGGGACCCAAGCTAATTATCTCATTGACGGGCTAGAAATTTTAGTATTTTTTTATGGAAAGAAGCGCATCAATAAGTTACACAATTACAAAAAATTAGAGTTCGAAAATATTTTTCACGACTGAGAAATCGCCGAAAAACAAATCTTGGGTACTATGGAACCCCCCCCCCCCCTTAGGCACTTAAGTGTTAATATTGAGTAAAATCTTACACAAAGCTGAGTATATTTTACCCAACAATGACTAAGATTTAGTCAACAATGAGTAAGGTTTACTCAACTTTGACAAAGATTTTACTCAACATTAAGAGCTGCGACATTTTTACTCAACATGAGTAAAATAATTTTTACAGTGAAGTAAGCTCGTTAACCACTAGACAACGCCAGTTTACGTAGTGCGATGAAGGCTAATGCCAGACGCGTAGTTCCCGGTAGGTACACAAAATATTTTGATCGCTGGCAAAAATGTCCCGGTCGCTTGGCAAAAAGGTGCAATATCATGAATATCGGTCTTCTCCTTCTCGACTTTCTTTCAAAACATTTCCCGAGCGGATACTCAACCCTTTGTCACTCCCCAGACTAATTCGGAGATTTTTACACATGAACATTTTACAGAACTGTAGGATTACTTTGGATTTGTTAACCCGTAAGTCAAAATTGAGTTTTACCGAAATTCAGGAAATTGTCACAATCATTTCGCTTTTAGGTGGCAGCTGGGTAGACGCACAACCCCATCAGATTGTGATATCACCCATAACAGCTACGTGAGCTACCCAACTGTCGCTTGGGTCAACGAGACATTGAGACTAAGAATCCTGCACGGTGACACTTCAACGGTCTAATGGTCATGAGGCCTGCGCTTTTCCACTGGACCATACTTGCTCTGGGTAATGGACACCCCAAATCATCATATTTAATGTGATATGTACCTTTCTCAGGACATAGACAACTTTTTATTTCAATATTTTAGTTCGTATGTCGACGATTGTATTGCTTTTCACGGGCAAGTTACAGATGCATCAAAGTCATGTTATTCTTACTACCCACATTTTAAATAAAAATACGTAGTTTGCCAGTTAAATTAATTACAATTACAACTAGCCTTTAAATGTTTCTTTAAAAGTTCCCCTCCATTATGATTATTTTGCAGTAGCTCGTTACAGCTGTGGCACGATTTTCACCTATCTCGTTAGTATCGGCAATTATGTGCAAGGAGATCCGTTTCAAATCCAAATGAGCCACTTTCTAGGATTAATTCAGGACTTGATTTCAAAAATATCTCTTACTTAAAATCAATCCCGCTCTTGTCCTTCAGAGGGGAGGTTAAATCAACAGACATGTATAGCTATTCTTGTTCTTAGCAGTGTTCCAAGCCGTCCTGGGCATTCAGCTGGTCCCCACCTGCTAGTAAGCCTTTGGTAAGTCCGGTAAGTACGTAATCTTGTTTCTGAAATTGAAAAAAAGTTGGCGTAAATTGAAATCAGCGTTTGAAAATTCTCAAGACTGGAATAATACCGAAAGGCATTGTGGGAAAAAAGGGATCCGGCCCGTAGAGATTGCGTGTTCACTTTTCCGTGTCTGCGAGCACCGAAGTACCGACAAAAACGTTCAATTTTCTCGCTAGGTTCTATAGGTTCAGACCCAATTACGATACATATTCAAAACAAAACGTAGTAACGGACCCTCTGATGCAAAAATCTCCATAGAACCCCTTCGTTTTCCTGAGATATTTGAGATTTAGTTCATTTGCATACATTCGCTATGACGGACTGATAACGTTAATCTCTCGCGCAGTACTAATTTAGATAATATCTTTCGCAGTCTGTGACACAGACTACACCGTGGGGAATACTTACCGGACCGCCCTATATTGAGGGTTACCCACAGCAACCGGCAACGTCCTGCTGTGCACAGGTCACGCATTGCTGCCATTTGAAAACACGGACATTTACTTCGGATTTCAAGCGGATTTCCCAAGAAAAATTGAAAACCGATTAGATTGTTTGCCTAAAATGGTTCCTTTTATACCACCTGAAACCGTTAAGCTGTAAAACGTCTACCCGGTGATGTATTTTTGTTTTAAAAACTTGTTATTAAAACCGGATATCAATTACCACAGACGCCTAAGAAAGTCTGTTGAAGAGACTCTATTTAACAATGACAGTTATAACAATAGCTCAGTGGGACATTGTCGCCTGCTGTCAGGGCTACCCATTTGCACAGTAAGTGTATTAACGATAATGACTAAACTAATATTTGTTTGGTATTAACATATCTTGTATCCGTATACAACATCTAATATCAGACGGGCTAAATAAAGACATCTTTAAAGGTCCCAGGAAATGAGATGACAAACCTACTCCAAATCTTTATGGGACATTCCATTCCAATAAACAGGACCAGAAAAAAGAATACACTACCAGTGACATCATTAGTGAAACTATTAATTTTCAGTCAGTGTCATGAATAGATTCACACCAGTCACCTGGAATTTTCTATTACTCTTTGAAAAATCAATAGTTTCACTAATGATGTCATCACCAACCCAAATATTGAATGCTTTCGAGTCCCTCCTTGTAGACTTGACACAAACCACATCAATACTATTTGCATTTCCTGGGACTTTTAACATATCTTGTATCCGCACAACATCTCCCTTTCTATTTTCTAATATCAGACGGGCTAAATAAAGACATCTTTAAGGTGGTCTGTAGAATTCCCGCCTATCGTGTCCTCAATACTAATTATGGCCTCTCTGTTACACCAAAGGCGATAGAACACGTTAAAATACTTCTGTTCTATAAACATACACAACATTGAAACAAACTAAAGAACACCTTAAGAGAGCGTATGCATGCATTTCATTATAGAGTAAAACACTCAACCTGAGGTTGTATTCATTTGATATGTATTATTACATTGTGAAGAACAGAGTTAAAGAATTCGACAACTCGAAACGTGACTTACGGGACCCACTTGAGCCAAAGTCAAAAGCTCTTGTGGCGATTCTGCAATTCTTTCTCGAGTATTACCCATATAGCATTTGATTCAACATGTTCAAAGTCCAATTCGGATAAATTGAAACTCGATGTTTCTATTTCACATTACTGTTTCAGCTTGCTGTGAGTAACTATTATAGTAATTTCAACTAATTTAAGTACAATGTCAATTTTCCCTAAGAAAAAGGTATGTGTTAAATCGTCTCTTAATATCCCGCGGTTACTAGCTGAATAGTGAATTATTTTACCACCATTGCAGGGCATTGTATTTAAGTCTAAATAAGAAGTTACCGTGTACCTGATTTTCTTGAATTTCCTAGGGATATTCAAGCATCTTCCACCCTTCTCCTCTTCTGTAAAATTCCCCATGTCCAATATCTTGTTTCCTCTGGCGAACTACGTGTTCAACGTACGATACTATCTCATATTATGTGGAAACTGAAAAGTGGTTATATATTTTCTTAAGGAGTAGCTTGGTGCGTGTCGTCAGGGAAGTTCTATATAGTTTGCCTACGGCTTAATAGCGTGCACTACATAATGCGTCGGGATACACTGTCACAGATCACAATCTAATTTGGCTGTGTTTGTACCCTAGAAAACAAACAAATAAGTACAAACGTGAACAGACTAGATCATAAAAAGTCCATGTTATGATTTATTTCAATTTGGGGATATGAAAATAGCAATTTTCAGACCCGTATTTTCCTGCTGAAGGGGAGCTATATTAAGTATATTGATAATTACCTAAACACCCAAGCCGCACCTTCATAGAGTTATACGATATCAAAACATAATTTTTATTCATCTATGATAAATGTCATGCTATAAATAGTAGCAAAATCGTTCCATTAGAAGATATCTAGCTGTTAATAATGATTACATGAAGTGCCCCGAGTAGGTAGCATGGCTGTGCATTTCCAACTTAATAATGCCATTGTTACACAGTCTGGGTGGTTTTGGAGAGATACAGTTGAGATGCAAGGCCTGATCGGACGCAATATTGCTTAATGTTCCGAAATAATGCCAACCCAAGCTTGCATATTCTTGTCCGAGCATGGATCAGAGAACTTCTGTTCTTGTTATAACTGCATTATTTCATCTATGGCGAGGTTTTGTTTGGACTGAAATATCGGATGATGAACTTGTTTGGAAAGAGAAGGTTGCACAGACAGATCTTTAGAAAACTTCTTACACAAGAGAGTGAAAAATTGCTAGTGAACTTGGTGCGAACGTCGACAAAAAGCGAAAATCGTTACTTAGGCTACGGGCGTGATGAGGAATGGCGAGCTCGGGTTCCCGTATTAACACAAATTGCGTTACAATTGAGGGGAGTTGTGAGGTACCCCTTAGTGGACGGGTTTCCTGCGTAATTAGCCCAACGTTACTTCACCTTTTTTGTTGAAAAGGTAGCTGCATATTACTTCAGGGTATTCGATGGTTCAAGGTGGAGATTCTTAGGATTCACGGACTACGAGAAAAGGAAAGAAAGCATTTTGGTTGAAATGTTAGCGCAATTCGGAAGGAAAATGAATCCCCTCATGGTGCCATTTGAAGAAACTTGAGAAGAGCAGGCAATGTCGATAAGGATGACTGGAAGTGTATTGAGTGCAATGCCACGGAGAAATGCTTCAAATTGTCTGGTCTCTTAACGAATCATTGAATCACTTCATTAACTTTTGCATACATCAAGACCAAAGTATTTGTTTGACGTACATACTTAAAAAGCAGTCCAATCTGTAGATTGTACAAGACCACGTTTTCAATTGCCATTATGGATGTCGTGTATTGTATATTGTATATCCTGATATTTACGATGAATTTTATTCAATTAACGTGGAATATCATAATGAAATCCATTTGTGAAATTGTTTCGTCTATACGCAATGACGTCAAAGGTACCGAATTCTAATTTGTCACACAAGCCGAGCTTGTAACCGACGTTAAGATTAGGAACAAATTGTTTTGTTACGGGTATAATAGCTTGACATTTTCTTTCCGACAACATTTTTGGGATGCGAGGGTTAACCAATAATACAATACCCTTTACGCGCGTTAAAAATGTGCTGAAATGCGTGTGTTTGCATGACACTTTTCAGTTAGCAAATGGTGCAGTCACAAGATATTCCGAGGGGCAAACAACGGTAGTGTGTATGAATGGATATCTAAGCGAACAAAAGTGAAGAGAGTAGAGAGGCGAAATGAATTGCAATAGAGTAAAAGAAAAAGTGGGAATAAGAGCAGAGTAGATAATTTGTGGTCAATTTGTAATAAACGTTTCACTTAAGAAAGATACATTGATGCGAAATACGAGAAAGCATTTGCATTAGGCAAAATAGCTAATTTGTAAAAAGGACTTTCAAGTGATGCACAAACAAACACGGCGACCTTCATTTTACCGAAAATATTGCGGCATTTCAGCAGCTAATGTAACCATGTCTAGCGGGTGATTATACATAATTCATTTGATTCAAGTCAAAAAAAGCGGCAATTGTTGAAGGTGCTTGTTATTTCCAGGCTTGTCTGGCCGTCCATTAACACTAGCGTGCGTATACAAATAATGCATTCCTCAAGGGTGAACGAGAAAAAAAAACTAGCCGAAAGTTATCACGAATTAGACAACTATGAATGCACGGGGCTTTTTGAAGCATTCTTTGTGCGCAATAACATTAGCCTTTCACGCTGTACCATGGTCAAAGATTCGGCTGGCAATTGAAACAAGATATTTCTTATTGAATAAGAAATAGGGAAATATAAGTTTATAGTATAACTTAATATCATAAATTTCTTTTAAAAGGTATTAAAATTTAACGGCGCCTCAACACAATTGTGTCATATTGCGTCATCGCGGTTACTTATAACATCAAACATTTAACAAGACATGTAAACATAAAATACATTATAATGACTATTTTATTTTAATTCTAATTACAACATTTATGAACAGTGATTAAAAAGGACAGTTAAAATATTTATACGAACAATTTATTTCTTTTTCATTTTACATCATGTAGCTCATATTTAGACACACATGTCATGATTTGGATAATCAATATCTATCTATTCATACACAAACAAATACACTTTCTATTTACATTATCATAACATACAAACTATTCTTATGAAATAGTAAAGATACATAATAATAGGTAATAAAACGTTAAATATTTTGAAGAAACCTTTTGGCAAATCTATTGCAGGGTTTTTAATGGCCTTTTTTTTAAACTTAAAATGTTTTCATATATGGGACATTATTTTATTTATTGATTGCATTGACTTTGTTCTCATACGTAGGAAACATTTTAAGTTTACAGTAAAACACAATTACAAGCGATACAATGATACAATGAGGAATTAGTTCATTACCGAGTAAATATCCATGTCACCGGCGTATATACACATGGCTTTTTGAGGGGGACCCCGGGGGCAAAGGACCTAAAATAGTCGAAAATAGGCTGATTTTGTATGTTTTGGCATGAACCCGCGGGGGCGCGCGCCCCGAAAGCACCCCGAAGATACGCCACTGTATGTATCAAGTAAGTATGAGCAATTTTCGATCGTGTTAACAAGCACATCTTGGAACATTAGACGATCCGTCCCTTTTAGTCACCCCTTATTACGACATGCGAGGAATACATCGGGCTTATTCTTCACCCCGAGCCCGCAGGGAGGGGCTAAATTTCTTTTTAAGATAATCATTATACTTGATCTAACTTTTTGGCATAATTTTCTAGGAAGGACATTGGTTGATAGCGGGCGGGTCCAATTTTGCGATACCTTTGAATGGTAGAGCACTTGACGTGTAACAGCTTAAAGGTGCGTGTTCCGATCGTCTTTGGGACCCCCGATTTACCCGGAAGTAGTATCGATTTTGATATCAGATGTAAGGCAGTATTTTCTCATTGAGACCAAGATATAAACAAAAAACCGACGAATTGACACAGTGTTGAATAGGGCTTTGCAATGTGCATTATTTGTTTCCCACGGTACTTGATGGGGCGTATGTGCAAGTGCCAGGCTCTCATATCAAGAAGAGAACACAACAGACATAAATCGGAACAAGCACCTTTAAACTTTTTAAAACTTTTGATTATTCCTTTTTTTACAAATATTTAACATTTTAGCTCAAAGTTTAAAAAGACAAGATGACACGCCCTATTTTTTTTTCACACCTTAAGTGAATAAGCCGAAACGTCGGTTTTTATGTAATAAAAGTGTGATTTTATATTTCTGCCTTGCACGACAGACAATAAAGCATGCTTCTCTATAGAGCCAATTAGGACGGCAGGAAAACTAAAAAAACTTATGTCTTGTGTTTTCTTTTCAATTTGTCCAATAAACCTTTGAAACGTTCACGGTAGGTGTTCTACAAGCAATCAAGTGTCCATTTCCAAACATTTGTAACCTCAGAAAATCTCCTTAAAGATACACTTGCCCATTTGGAAAATTGTGCGTCCTTTAGATTTTTCAAAATTAATATTTTGCATGGTTGTACATCTTATATACATTAGCCCTCACCTAAAATGATTACGCCTAAATCAACGCCCTTATTGGTGAACAAAACGATTTTTATATTAAAACCACCCCGGGGTGGTGTTATTCAGTAGACAGTGGAGCATGATGTTAAACACAAGAAAACACACACCGGAGTTGATTCCCTCGCATCCATCCTGTTTGATCGGACGTTTGTAAAGAGCCCAATACGTTACAAAAGCCTACTGGGCTCTTACAGACGTTGACCTTTGCGGCTTTTATTATCAATAAGTGCGAGTCTGTGATATTCATGTAATAAACATATTTTATTGATTAAAGGCTCACAAATTAGGCTAAAATCACTGGATGTCTTTAGCCTGATATTGAGGCTCATATATGTTTTGTGTTTTGATATCTTTGTATTCTTTCAAGATCCTAGACTATCATTGGAGAGCAAGTTGAAGAAATTTTATATTTTGTTGCAAATGTGACAGTGCCGCTTTCCGGGCCGCTTTAAATTATAAACAATATCCAAGTTTTTCCTCTTATGGTTTTCCGGTGTATCCTTCTCTTTTCACGCATTTTTTGTCATTAGGCAGAGCATGATATCTTTCAAGAATGAGTCCTTGCAGTATACTATAAGGCCGCATAAAAAAATATTAAAATTCTCGTAGCCCTCCCTCCTCAGTTTTTGGAATAATGCCAAGCTTTTTTATTTTTCAATTTTCTTAAATTAATGTGTTAAAATAAAAGGGCCCACCATTTCTTCTGATGCGGCTGAAAGTTAGTGGTAATTTCAATTTTCAGTTAAACGGCCATTTTTTAAAATATATAAAAAACGCCCTCCCTCCTCACTTTTCAGAGGCCACTGCTACGAGAAACTAATAATTAATTTTAAGGGGCCTAACATGATTATGAAATCTCCCTACCCTTTATCACACCACCGGCTATATAGGTTCACATTAGTTATTTACATATCATCGAAAGCCAGGTGACATTCTCAGCTGTACAAATCCCGTTTCTATTGTTAATCCATCTGTTGCACTCTCGTCAAGATCGATTATTAAAGGAACATCTTCGGAACAATTTAAAATGGTACCATTTAAGGATCGAAGGTCGAACAAAAATTACACAGCAAATTAAATAAAATAAGCCAAGCTAAAATAAACAAGCAAATCGTTATGCAAGGCTCGATTAAGGTTTATAAAAGTCAATGTCCATGTCTCTCTGTTAAAGCTAATTAAATCTTTATTTAGGAAAGCTGACCCAAATTTAATATGTCTTGTTATCCGATAACCTACGGTATAAAACAAATTACATATTTTTGGACTCACCCTGTGTCTATTAAAATTGTAATAAAAAGAGTATCATTCTGTGGAGACCTTAAAAGCGAATAAAATCGTGGCAACGTTTTGTATACTTAAATATTGACATTTGTGTGTACCGAAAAACACAATGAAAAGACATCCATCTCTGAAAACTGGGAAAGTGCAAAATATTCCTCTTTAAAATATGAAAAATTAAAATTCCAAAAATAGTGGCTTTATTAAATGTAATGCGTGGGACGGCTACATCGCTATTTGACGGGTTAAGCATGTCTTACTGTCGAACAGAAATAACTGACCCTACGTAACACTTGCTGTATTTCAATTAGACGACTTAAAATGTTAATTTAATAACCTTCTCATATTTTCATGCATGTAATTGATTACTCGGATCACTGAACACGGTGTTTACCTACGGTTTGGCGCTCGCATACTGTGTTTCAATGTACCAGAATTGCACGGATGCGTATTTGAATATAAACAATGATGTAAGCCTTGATCTACGCTTACTACAGAAAAATACTGAGTATGAATAGAGGAAGGAGTTAATTGAGGTTAAATAGGCAGATCGTGCACCCAGAAGAGCAAGTTCTCTGAACGTTATATTCATAATCATTATTAAAGGGATAATCAGCGATAATGCAGAAAATAAAAAAAATGTGGAAATGCATTTAAGCTTATAAATCAGGAACAAGTGTGTACAATTCCATATAACTATATGCAATGTAGGAAGAAAAAACACACACAGGAAATTTGCCATACCGTCAGCCGCAAATAGGCATACAGCGATGACGTCTCACAATCTACACTAAACAGCTGATTGTGTTTTACACCAGTATAGAATAAACAAAGATCAAGAACTACACGAGTCACGGTGCGTAATATTACGCTTAAAATTATGGGATATTATCACTCTCCCTGAAACTGTTTACATTCATTCAACTTCATCGATGTTTGTTCTTTGGTGCTTTATATCAAGCCTTTGAATTAGTTCTCAATTACGTTAATAGCGATTAGGGTAACATAAGGCTTTAGCTTCTTGACCATTTTGACCTTTAACTTAATATCGCAAGTTGGGATCGGCCAGACTATTGACTTGGCAAACTAATGCAATGATACTATTATAGTAAAATCTTATATGCCATATAGTAGGTAAAAGAACATATGTCAATAATATTAGTATTATAGGGTGTATATTACATGGAAACCTATTATTATTAATTTTCGAAATGTGTCTCTAGATGTGGGTAAGAGATCAAATATATTTCAAATCTTATTTAATTTTCACTTTTGAAATGGAGAATTCTAAAATAATTTAATAGTTTGTTGCTCGCAACGCTTTGAAGTTCAATTTCCCTGTGCGAAAAATTTTAACACCACCGCACCTTCTATAGAATATTGAAAATGCTCTCCTGAAATGTGGTACAGGTCTAACTGGGCGTAAAATTTCGGTCCTTACATTTGCGTCCACCGAACGCATGTGTCATCTGCCGTCGCGGTTTGTGAATAGGGGTAGGTCACATGAGGTCACGAAGGTCACATGGGGTCACGAAGGTCACATGAGGTCACCAAAATATTGCACACTATAATATACCCAATGACCATTGTATCCAAGTGTCATGAAAATTGATCAACATATTTGAATACACCAATAATTTAATA